>JBBPMO010000016.1:0-105411 GCA_038090315.1 Xanthoconium stramineum
GGAGGTTGTTCTGTGAGGGGTTCGGTTTGCACTCTGGCGTTTTTATAGTCGTGAAAGGCATGAAGCCGAGTGCTGGGAAACGAAACTCGTACTGCTGATTAACAAACATTGGAAGGGATTTGTAAGGTGTACTGGTTTCCGTATGATCCACGGAGACCTTGGGTATCTGCGGCAGTTTCAAATCTGGACGATAATTGGCGTAGTCTTTCGTTGGCCACATCTGCTTCGTGGCGTTGGAGATAAGCATTGTCAGCAAATTCCCACATATAATAGTGAGTAAGCTGCTGAGTCACTGGAGCGACGTGGTCCGAACACAATCCCGACCTTCCGTTGTCAGCACTGAGCACAGGATCCGTTCACGCAAGACTTCCTATGTGGACACTGAGCACAGGATCGGAACGATGACTAGGATCGTGATCACTTGGCTAAGTGTTCATACGTTAGGTCGACATATGGGAATGCTTTTACTTCAGGCGTCATCTCTGTTCCTGTCCTATCGGCAATACTGGTACATACTCGTTCGGTTTTAGTACCAAGCGGGGAGTTGTAAACGAACAAAAACATGAATTAAAATAATACTTCATCCACATAACGCAGCTTGGTCGTCAATAGCGGATAGTCAAGTCTACGCGCTGGTCACCGAGTTAAGTGAGCCAACTGGGATGTCTCGACCAGTCGAACGTCGACGAGCGTCACCGATCCGACGGTGTACCTCGTTCCAACGTTCCTGGTAGTTAAATCTATTCGGCACGTCCATCATTGGTGTAGTCCAACCAATGAACCCAAAGTACGACTTGTAGCAGGTCGCGAGATCACAGAAGAAAGCGGCGACGGCTGATACAGATTCTGCCTGGATCGCAGAGTCAAGGACTTGGATCGAAAACTCGGGTGGAAACACCCATCCTGAGTTTGTGAACGCATGACTCGGGAGTACCTTGGTGTAACCGCGCGTGTCGAGGCGGAGGGAAACCCACGTGAGTGAGTGACACATCTCGAGAAGCTGCACCAGTCCACCTGGGGTGATCCCACCACTCATGTTCCAGCTCCACCTCTCGTTTATAACCAGACGTTGCAGCTTGGGCCATGCGGATGCCAATGTGAGTATTTGTGTGTCTGTCAAGTCCACATTGCATGCGATATCGAGCTCCATTTCACGAAGATTGCTGAGCGCCATGCATGGCCGCAAGTCTTCGAAGCCGAGTGAGAGATCCAAGCGACGAACATCGCCAAAGTGACGCCGCGATTGGTCTAGCCGCAGTCTCTCCATAGTGTGACCAGTGTTAGATGTCGGAATGCCGGACAAAAAGGAGGTAAGATCTTGGTCGGAAGGACAATTGACAATCTTTGCAGAAAGACTCATGAGAGTCGGGAGTTGGACCTGGCACAGTAACTGGGAAATCGGTGCCAACGATTCAGCATGGAGTGTCAAGAAGCACAGTTTGAAAAAGACGAGAAGTGGGGTGGGCGTTGGCAACGCAGCACCGAGTGCAAACTCGAGGTTGGTCAACGCAGGTATACGAGACAAGTGCACAAGATCGGCCATATCCAAGATGACTCTAGAACAAGTCACAGAGCAAAGATTTTGCCAGCGGGTTATATAATTGGGCTCGATTTTGGATAACGTGTCTTCAGAATGATCCACGTGAATGACAAGTGTCTCGACACTTGGGGAGAAGTTGGGAAATGGCTCGAGAGAATGCTGGAACCAGGGTGCACTTTCGAACCGAACGAAGAGATGGAGGAGGGCTGGAAGAGGCAAGCATAACAAAGCCATGGTTTTCTCTGTATATTTACAACATGTAGTGTGGAGATTTGGGAAAAGTGGATCAGTGGTTAGGGCGTTAAGGAAGGTCGCGCCGACAGATTCCCAGTCAAGTCCACTATTGAAGTCGAATATGCATCGAACACGATGTGTATAGCTTCGAAGTGTGTCCCATTCACTCTGGGTGAGTGGTCTGCTAAATGTATACTACTTCGTAGAAATGTCAGAAAAAAGCGAAAGACACGAGTGAGTGAACAAAGCAAAAGTAGCGTTTGGAATGATCTCACCACCGCAGAACAAGAGTCATCCGGCTCGAAGGATGATCGATGAGATGCCTCGGGAAGACACCGCGCTAGTGGGGACAAGTCGACCAAGGTTCTCCAGAGTAGATCCAATGCAGGTTCTTTGAACGCGCGGCATGTTCTGGCCAGAGTGGCTAGATCGGAAGCGGCTCCGATGGGATTTGGATGAGGCGTGCATGGCAGAGAAAGCCACTGAAAGATATCGAACAGTATGTCTTCTACCTCAAGGGCGCGGTACGTCATGCGGACGAGGAACTGACTCGTCACGAATGGCTTGAGGGTATTATGTTGCCGCACTGGAGGGTAGTAAAATATCTGGTGTGTGACAGATAATCGATAAAGTTTGAAACGTACTTGTCATTGTATGTTTACGCATGCGCATGTCAATAGACCCCGACGAGTCCCAGAGCACCTCCACTGCTCGATTTACTTACTGATGCATCACGCGCTTGAGATACAAGAAATCCTTTTAAACATCATTCGCCACTGTTATCCGCCCGGTAGATGGGGAGTAGCCCCCGATCTGCCCATCCTGGCCAGGACATGTCGCGCTTTTAAAGATCCCGCACTTGATGTCCTGTGGGAAGAGCTGCATGACTTCTCTCCTCTAGTTCGATGTCTTCTATCCTTTGAGGTATGTCGCAACATTCAAGTAATATGATTTCGTCTTCATAGTAATGATATCTCTCTTACGTTGTTCAGTATTCCCATTCCCTCAACAGATCCCTCATGCAGGCCGAGTGGGATATTCTTCGGGGTTACACACGTCGCATCCGATCTTTGACAACTGACAGAGTTAACAAGGAATCCATTAAAATCCTTTCGAACCCACCTACCACAGAATCACTCTTCCCTAACCTTCGCTGTTTGCGTTGTGCATATGCGGATGGAATCGTGCCCTTGTTGCATCTACCCTTGCCTTCCCTGATTTCCCTCGATCTCAATTTCATGAGCGTACCTGTCATTCAGGGTTATCTCGCGTCGTCCCCGAGTTTTTCCCCAGATTTTAGCACACTCTCCATTACCTTGGAGCAGCGAAACTACCGTGGACACGTGTACTGCAAGATCGGTGCCCACTTTCTCCGCCGATGGCAAAACCTCCAAGCTCTGCTCTGCCACCATATCGCCTTGGACATGGACGCTCTTGCACACTTGTCTCGCCTGCCTGCGTTGACTCAGCTCAACTTCGTGCTGAATGAAACGATGCCGGTTTCCGACTCACCTCTCTTGTTTTCCGGTTTGCGCATCATGGAGTTACGTTGCAAATCCTTGGCCGTGGCTCAGAGTTTCCTCTCTCAGGCTCGGCTGCCCGCCGTCGTCTGTTTCACTACCGTTGTCCTCCAGTGTCCCTCTCAGAACCACCTCTCTTCCTTCTTGACCAATATCGAGACGTCTGGCGCCAGTCACACTATCCAACAAATGTGGCTGCGTGATATGTTCGATGACTCGGACCCGGGGACTAACCCGCTTGTACTGGACCTGGACAGCCTGAGGCCGTCTATGGCGCTCAGTAACCTCCGGAGCATACACCTCGACATGCTGGAAGACGTGGTCCTTTCAGACAACGACCTGCTCTTGCTGGCATCCTCATGGCCTCACTTGGAGCAGTTCTGGATAAACCAGTCTCGGGGCTGGAACACGTCGGGTGGGATCACACCCAATGGACTGGTACAGCTTCTGCAGACGTGTCCGTCGCTTAGTCGCATCGCGCTCGCGATGGATACGCATGGCTATACCGGATTCCGTCAATCGTCTGAGGGTTTCAGATTGAGGATACTGGCACATACGATCGAGATTGATGTTCTCGACTCGGTGATTGAAGTGGACGCTGTGCCGGCCATGGCTGCTTTCTTTGCTAGCATTGTGCCCAGGTCCAATCTTTCCTTCAATCACTGGGATTGTGGTTCAACGAACCGGGATCGGAAGGTATACAGGAGACGTTGGGATGATGTATTTAGACGCGTTGAGGACACAACCAATCAGCGGAGTCTCGAGTTGTAGAACGTATATCAACTATATGTGGACTGTCGAACCTACAACTACTATTTGGGACTACGAATTACGCGATCAAGTAAGTGCTTCGATGAACCTCGTCGAGTCTGATCTTGCGGACATCGACAATGGATCGAACGCGCCGTGCATAATTTTGGATGATATTCTACCCGGTCCCGGTCTCTGTAGGTGATCCACAAAAGAAGTACTATTCCGTAGAGCGTTAGGAATGATCAAACGCCGTGACGGACGCTCTCACCTGGGTTGACGGGAACAGGTCATGAAACTCGTTTTCCATGTGCAGCTCAAAAGACGCCTCGGGAACACATCGAACCACGGGTGACAGGTCGTCCAAGTTCTCCCAGAGCACATCTAGCGCTGGTCCCTTGAACGCGCGACACGTCCTTGCAGGCGTGGATAGATCGGGTGTTGCCCGATACCTGCTAGAGAGGCTCGGACGACAGTGACCGAAGATGTTTAAGAGGATCTTTGGAATCTCGAGCGCGTGGTACGTCTTCTTGCCAGGTGGAGCCGCACCAGTGAAAGCCCATCACGACGCGAGTACACAGCACGTTATAGTGATGTACAGAACTAATGAGAATGCGTGGGAAATTCTGAGGCGCGTCGGTAACCCAGACGGAAAAGGGAATGGGAATAACTTTAAGTCGCAGATTAGACTGCACTGCGGCTGTGGAACGTTGAGCCATGGGTGGGATCTCGAGAGCATCTGTGAAGGTCTGACGGTCTTCAAAAGGTAATGTTTACTAATGACGAAAGCCATTCGGCGAACTAGGGTATTCGACGTGGTCTAGGCTGACCTTGAGCCTCCTTGCTAAACATTTCTCGTTCACCAGATGACGCGTTCCGTAGCTGCTTAGGTCGATTCCTCGCACCTACATCGCCATTGGGTGCTCCTGACACATCCGTCTGGCCACTGGTACGTTTTGCTTGGAGCTCGCTGACCTTCTCCTCTACCCCCCGAGCTCACCACTCTGGGGTCGTCTAGTCATCGTGCCGGCTCATCGAGTGGTGCAGGTGGTCCGTTGGGCACTCCAGGTAAGCCATTGTCGTTGTACAGGGTGCGCTGATGAACCGCTAACCAATAGCTGACCCCATTCTGTGTATTTGGTGACCCATTACCCAATGGGGCACAGCAGATACAGTTCGATAAAAACAGCTACCATGTTGAAGCTGGTTCCACTGCCCATCTGCACTCAGATTTAGTCTAATTATGTATTAGTACGGAGAATCTAACAATATTATATGACGCTATAATATTTCATCTCGTCTAAGTGAGAACCATCTCACATCTCTCCTTCTATTTCTCGAACTGTTCCGTCTGCAAATGACCAGTCGTTGTACCCTAACGGCGTCATGTTTCCTACCAAGTAAAACTTTGACCGGTCCGGACGTGTAAGAGGTACATTCTCCTGAAGTCGTGCAGGGAGATCAGGCTGTACAGAATCCAAGTCAATATATGAACACCACACAGAAAAAGTGGAAACACTCACATTTGATATGTACAGCCGTCCGAACGCAACAAGCCCACCCTTGGTCTCCGCGGTGCGCAACGCTGTCTCGCGGGTATGTCCACCGGCAGATATAAACACCCTCTCTTCGTCCCCTTCATCCTCATTCCATATCTCTCGCAAAAAGTCATTGTTCGCCCCTTCGCTGGGAACTGCGTCCGCAATCCCTGACACGCGAGGCTCCACCACATGGAGGTATGCCATCCTTGGGTGCTTGTCGCGTAGAGCGGTGGCTAGGTATGCAAACGTCGGTCGTGGATCAGGCATGGCCATGTCTGGAAAGTAAATGTGAGCGTGGGAGCACATCGTATTCAGATCGACAAGAGCGGTCACACCTTGGAAAGTGCTCCAGGGGCTGATACGAAGACCAACACGATCTTCCCCAACAGCCTCCACTACCGCATCGACGACCTCCCTAGCGAACCTCGTACGCCCTTCCTCGTCTCCGCCCCATCTGTCCGTACGATTGTTAGAGACCGTTTGAAGGAATTGGTCGAGAAGGTAGCCGTTTGCGGCGTGAACCTCGACTCCGTCGAATCCGGCACCGTGTACGGCGTTGCTGGCTGCTTTTGCGTACGTGGTGATGTAGTCTTGGATCTCTTCCTCGGTCAACGGGCGAGGTGGCTTCGGCTTGCCACTCAACGCCACGGAGGATGCGCTGACGTACGGTGAAGGTGGGTCTTGCTTCTCGAGGACGTCGATATCAGCGGCACGACCGAGTGCCCATAGCTGGAGGGAGATGTAGGATCCTTTAGCGTGGACGGCATCCGTGACCTGGCGTGGTTCGTGAGACCGGTTCAGGACAACGGGCAAACAAAAAAAACAAGTGTGCGTACCTCTTTCCATGCTTTGATCTGCTTATCAGTGTATATGCCTGGGACATGCGCATAACCTCCTGCATCATGCGAGATGAAGGTGGCTTCCGTGATGAGCAGAGTGCCCGGTGCGGAAGCACGCTGAGAATAGTACGATGTACTTTGAGGACCGGGAACGTGGGATGCATACGCTCGGAGACGCGTCAAGGGTGCAAGGACAACACGATGCTGAAGTGTCAGCTTGCCAATGTTAATAGGTTTGAAGAGCGCGGGGGTCTGCTGGGTAGATGCCATGAGTTGGAAGAAGCTTTGGGAGGTTGTTCTGTGAGGGGTTCGGCTTGCACCCTGGCGCTTTTATAGTCGTAAAAGGCATGAAGCCGAGTGCTGAGAAACGAAACTCGTAGTGCTGATTAACAAACATTGGAAGGGATTTGTAAGGCGTACTGGTTTCCGTACGATCCACGGAGACCTTGGGCATCTGCGCCAGTTTCAAATCTGGATGATAATCGGTGTAGTCTCTCGTTGGCCACATCTGCTTCGTGGCGTTGGAGATAAGCATTGTCAGCAAATTCCCACATATAATAGTGAGTAAGCTGCTGAGTCACACAGGGAGCGCTTGAACCGACGTGGTCCGAACACAATCCCGACCTTCCGTTGCGCACAGGATTTCCATGGGAGTGAATCGGGGTAGGAAGAAAACCGTGACGCGCGAATACCATGAGTCTTGGTGCTATTACATGGAATAGATAGCTGACTCCGGGAGTGCCGTATACCTCGGGAACTCGCAGGTTTGTTGATGCCATTTTCATGTGGCGCCAGTCCCCTTCTACGCAAGGCTTCGTTCGATTCCCTGCCAGCAAAAGATGCACCACGCACTCGAGATACAAGAAATCCTCTCAAATATCTTCGGTCATTGTTGGCTGGATGATCGCAGAGTAACTGTTGATCTACTTGCACTAGTATCAGCATGGCCCCACTTGGAGCAGCTCTGGGTAAACAAGGACTGGGGCTGGAACACGCTGGATGGGATCACACCAAACCGGTTGTTGCAGCTTCTGCAAATGTGTTGGTCTCTCAGTAGCATCGGGCTTGCCATCGACACCCGAGGTCACACTGAATTCTCTCAATCACCAATGGGCCATCGATTGACTTTTCCACCTGAGTTTTCGATCGACGTGCTTGATTCTGTCATCGAAGTGGGAGCTGTGACGGCGATCGTCACTTTCATTACGGATATCATCATGCCTGGCTCCAGAATTTCCTTGTGCGCTTGGGATGGCAAGAGCATGAGAGAATGCCCAAAGCAGAAGTTGTACAGGTTCTTTTGGTCTGATGTGTGTTTACGGGTCACGCAGCGTTCGTGCTGAGGGAGCTTCTTCAATAAAGGGCCGGTGTCTGTCAGTACTAGTAATAGCATGTCACTCGCGCACTCGCGCTCAAAGCGTCAGTGGAAAGGAGCAGTGACATCCTTCAATCATATGCACGTGATACATAAGTATGATTTCAAGAAGACTCGGGGAGACACGCGTTGGACTCGCGCCACGAAAGCAGTCCGACGTTATGTAAAGTGCGACAACATCCCAATCTCAACAACAGCACAATCGTCCGGCTACTTGGAGTCCTCGCTCTCACTGCAGACATGAGCAATCCTCGCCTTGACCTCGTCAGCCAAATCTCGCCACGACCGAAAACCGGTTGGTGTCCAACCCATGGGCGCCCGTTGATCAGTCTCGACACGCCTCCACGCCATCAAGAAACGAGGCGAAAATTTGATCGCAACAAACACATCCACCACACCGGAAAACATGTCCGCACCCAACGGTGATTCGACGAGATTGACCCGCCCAAACTGTCTCGGGCGAAACGACGCGTCCATACCCTCTGGAATGCGCGTGAATGTCGGCGTGTCGAGGAGGATGGAAAAGTTGTGCAGCGCAGGGCATGCACGGAGGAGTCGGACTAGACCGTGGAGGGTAAGACCACCGTTCACGGTGGAGCGCCAACCTGCGTCATTGTTGATGATGAGATCTTCCAGGTAGGGCCACGCAGACCCCAGCTCGGCGAGGTCGTCTGTCAGGTTGATAGGCTGTTCGAGGTCGAGCTTCAAGGAACGGAGGTTGCCGAGGGATACGCAAGGACGCAACTCGTCGTAGGTGATTGGATCGTCGTCAAACTCGACGTCACCACAGGAGCAAAGTCGACGCGAGAGGGTGTGTTGGCTCAGGATAGCGAGGTGTGTGAGAGTGTCTGACGAGCAAGCGTTACTCAGCGCTGTCATGAGGGACCGGATGGTTTGTTTGGAAGGGGAGCCGGAAAATCTGACAGTGAGTTCCTTGATCGCTGGAAGTCTGGTACGAGCGAAGAAATTTGCAACAAGCAACGGCCGTCCAGATGCGATCCCGCACCATATCAGGTTCGGGAAGACAAGAAGAGAGGAAAGGAGGATCTGACCTGATACCTCTCCGCTCAGTGCGAATGACAGGTACGTCAGCGTAGACACGCGGGAGAGGTGCAAGATGGCATCTGCACTCAACGCGACCTCACTACATTCCAGGACCCGAAGGTTTGACCAACGAAGAATGAGGTCGGACACGAGTCGGTCAAACTCCATGGATTGGCGAGACAGTTGGAGCCGAAATATCATAATGAGTGGACAGTGATTCCCAACGGACTCAATGATATCCCCACATTTCAAACTATCTCCATATCTGCAATCGAGGTGGAGTATTTTCAGAGGGTGGGTAGCTGTATGGAGTGGAGGAAAAGGACGTCCATAACCCCAGGAAAGGAAGCGGAGACTCGGGAAGAGCGTGCCGCCAGAACGATTGAACAGCATTGCAATGGATTCCTCCTCCAAACATGTACTCCTAAGTGAACAGTCGAGAAAGCACCAGACGCGACGGGCGTAACTTTGGACAGTGGCCCACTCGGCCTCGGTGAGTGGTCTTTTGAACGCGTAACGCTATGAATGGGACCGATAAGTACGCGGAGACTGATGCGGGATCACAGGTGCTTACCCACTGTTTCTTTGAACGGATAGCATCGGGAACACACCGTGCTAGAAAGGATATGTCTGGTAATTCTGACCAAAGTACGTCCAACGCTGGCTCCTTGAACGCTCGACATGTCCTGGCTAACTTGGCTAGAGCACAGGTGGAGGACAGACTCTGGTAGGTCCACACTCGATCCTCGCCAGGGGAAATGTGGCCAAAAATATTGTAGAGAATCTCTGGAAGATCCAATGCATGGCACATGGAGGTAATGGTTCTGGTGGTGAACGTGAGCAATCAGAAACCTCAAGCTGAGGTTGATAAACCGTCGTCCGATTCCTCCGCTTTATGAAGAACGGAATCTGTCTGGGCTGGCTAGTCCCGTCGTGATGTTGGATGGGAACGAAGAAGGACAGGGGGTGATCCGAAAGTGTCCCGTTTTCCGATCGATCCGCGGAAGAATGTCTATCCCTATGTCCTCCGGTGGTCTCAAAAGGACGGGGTTTTTTGAAGGGCAGGAGGAACGGAAACGCGTTCGATCCTATTTTTGGTTCGACCTGTGCCTCTCCCCGCATTCTCATTGCGGATAACGCAGATGTCACCGATCGTGCACAGCTCTACAACCGTCATTTAAAGATAGGAGACCTGACTAAGGTGTGAGTGACATTGACATGGTAAGGCCAAGCGAAATTTATTCCTTGCGCTCATCCCCCGTGACGGACTTGCTACCGAACTGGCCACATCGGGGGGGCGCAACTTAGCTTTCCTAAATTGACCTGAAACTCGAAGACCTACATATTCTAAGCTTAAAGTGCGCTTCTCGCATTCCGTGGGTAATATGACGTAGTTCTCCACTGGAAAGGACCCCTCCAGGAAAGAGGTAAAAGTGCCAATGGACGTACTTGTCAATACATTCCTATCTCTCTCATCGCAATATATTTTCGTCCTTGCTAATGTCAGATATCGGTGGAGTTTCAGAGATAAACACTGTTTATTTCCTAGCAAGTTGGAACGAGTACACAAATGAAACAAAACTATGTACATTCGATTCTCGAGTTGCTTACCCATGTTGAGATGTCCGCGTAATTAAGCATAGCCGTCAGTGGTTCTAATCCCCCTTTGATCAAGCGATACCATGACTTGGACGCCTCATTCGTAGAGTCAGAAAGCCAACGAAGCCCTTAGTGCCGTTCAGGTTAACCCGACGGTCCACGTCATCCCAACGTTTTGTGGATGTATTCAACCCTCCTTGGCAAATCGATCATCGGGCTACCATTTTGAGCACAGAGGGAGAAATCTGACTCGGAGCAGGCCACGATGGTCAACACTAGTTCTGCTTCGATTTTGTCGACCATATCGATCGATCGAATATGACACGAGTAACCTTGAATGAAGTGTAGAGCTGGGTAAGCAACCTGTTGAACAAATATAATCCGTCAAATGACAGGAGAAGAAAAAAGATGCTCAGTAGACTACTAGTAAGCATGCTGCATGACGAAATGTGAAATGGTCTTACCACTATGTTTCCCGGGTCGGAGTGGTTGACGTCGATGAGACGCTGCAGGAATACATACATCGCCAGTGAGAGGTCCCTCAAGGCTCGAACTTCAGACAACTTAGTACGACCGGGCTCTGAGTGCGCAAGAGCAACTACGAGGTTGCAAATAAGTATTACGCGGTCTGGAAGCCTGAGGTGGATGAAACGGTGCGGTTTATCAGCGCGAAGAACCAGATTTTCACGCTACTCCGTTACAAGCGATACAATCGGAAGGCCGTCGGATAAACCAGTCAAGGAGGGTAAGACGTACCCCAAACTAATTGTAGAAGCCGCTGGTTGTCTGCCAGCGCATTCCTGACCTATCTGAATACATCATACCGACGGTTCTTGTATACCTCCCGATTAGTCTCGGTACCATCCATTTGGGGATTAAGGTACTTAGTGCTAGTGAGTCTCGGCAAACCCCGACTCGAACGCCCGTCCCAGGGTCAACAAATACCACCCCTTCAGTCTCACCATCTTCCCAGTTCCTCCAACGCTACACACAAAAGGCGCCATTTGTGCAGGCGACGATGGCCACGGAGGACGGGGCGACGGCGTGCATGGATTCGGCTTCGATGACAGACTTGAGGACGTTGACCGACAGCTTGCAGGGGCGGGAGCATCAACCGCAGTATTACATACCATCGAAACTCTGCAGGAACCTATGTACACCAATGGACTCCGTTGCACGCGACCCGACCTTTTCGTTCGATACCCAGCGCTTCCTAACCACCTACTACGCCGAAACGACCTTCCCCCTCGCCTGCTTCAAGAGCAATCAGAAACGGATACGACGCTCAACACGACACTGGAGAACGCGCAAGGTTTCTTCAAGCTACACAGGCACCAAAGGGTTCCATCGTCTTCATGGTCCATACGAGCTTACCGCAGGCCAACTCATGACCAGGTGTGCTTGTGTATCGCAGACAGGTCAACTTAACGAACACGAACACGACGCCCGGGCTGAAGACCGCAATCAGGGTCAACTTGGTCAGCACGGTGCAAGACCCGACGTTCAAACAAGTCTTCCTATGTGGACACTGAGGACAGGATCGGAACGATGACCAGGATTGTGATCACTTGGCCAAGCGTTCGTACGTTAGGTCGACGCTTTTACTTTAGGTATCGTCTCTGTTCCTGTCCTATCGGTAATACTGGTACATACTCGTTCGGTTTTTAGTATCAAGCGGGGAGTTGTAAACGAACAAAAACATGAATTAAAATAATACTTCATCCACATAACGCAGCCTGGTCGTCAATAGCGGATAGTCAAGTCTATGCGCTGATCACCGAGTTAAGTGAACCGACTGGGATGTCTCGACCAGTCGAACGTCGACGAGCGTCACCGATCCGACGGTGTACCTCGTCCCAACGTTCCTGGTAGTCATATTCGTTCGGCACGTCCATCATTGGCGTACTCCAACCAATGAACCCAAAGTACTTGTAGCACGTCGCGAGATTACAGAAGAAAGCGGCGACGGCTGATACAGATTCTGCCTGGATCGCAGAGTCAAGAACTTGGATCGAAAACTCGGGTGGAAACGCCCATCCTGAGTTTGTGAACGCATGACTCGGGGGTACCTCGCGTGTGTCGAGGCGGAGGGAAACCCACGTGAGTGAGTGACACGTCTCGAGAAGCTGCACCAGTCCACCTGGGGTGATCCCACCATTCATGTTCCAGCTCCACCTCTCGTTTATAATCAGACATTCCAGCTTGGGCCATGCGGATGCCAATGTGAGTATTTGTCCGTCTGTCAAGTCCACGTTGCATGCGATATCGAGCTCCATTTCACGAAGATTGCTAAGCGCCATGCATGGCTGCAAGTCTTCGAAGCCAAGTGAAAGACCCGAGCGACGAACATCGGCAAAGTGACGCCGCGATTGGTCTAGATGCAGTCTCTCCATAGTGTGACCAACGTTAGATGCCGGAATGCCGGACAAAAAGGAGGTAAGATCTTGATCAGAAGGACAATTGACAATCTTTGCAGAAAGACTCATGAGAGTCGGGAGTTGGACCTGGCACAGTAACTGGGAAATCGGTGCCAACGATTCAGCATGGAGTGTAAGGGAGCGCAGTTTGGAAAAGATGGGAAGTGAGGTCGGCGCTGGCCCGGGCAACGTAGCACCGAGTGCGAACTCGAGCTTGGTCAACGCAGGCACACGAGACAAGTGCACAAGATCGGCCATATCCAGGATGACTCTAGAACAAGTCACAGAGCAAAGATTTTGCCAGCGGGTTATATAATTGGGCTCGATTTTGGATAACGTGTCTTCAGAGTGATCCACATGAATGTGAAGCGTCTTGACATTTGGGGAGAAGTTGGGAAATGACTCGAGAGAATGCTGGAACAAGGGTGCACTTTTGAACCGGACGAAGAGATGAAGGAGTGATGGGAGAGGCAAGTGCAACAAAGCCATGGTTTTCTCTGTATATTTACAACGTGTAGTGTGGAGATTCGGGAAAAGTGGCTCGGTGGTAGGAGGGTTCAAGAAGGTCGCGCCGACAGATTCCCAGTCAAGTCCACTATTGAAATCGAATATGCATCGGACACGACGTGTATAACTTCGAAGTGTGTCCCATTCGCTCTGGGTAAGTGGTCTGCTAAACGAATACTACTTCGTAGAAATGTCAGAAAGAAGCAAAAGACAAGAGTGAGTGAATAGAACAAAAGTAGTGTTTGGAATGACCTTACCACCGCAAAACAAGAATCGTCCGACTCGGTGGATGATCGACAAGATGCCTCGGGAAGACATCGCGCTAGTGGAGACAAGTCAACCAAGGTTCTCCAGAGTAGATCCAATGCAGGTTCTTTGAACGCGCGGCATGTTCTGGCCAGAGCGGCTAGATCGGAAGCGACTCCGATGGAATCTGGATGATGCGTGTATGGCAGAGAAAGCCGCTGAAAGATATCGAACAGTATCTCTTCTATCTCGAGGGCGCGGTACATCATGCGGACGAGGAACTGACTAGTCACAAGAGGCCTAAGCGTATGTTGCTGCACTGGAGGGTAGTAAAAGATCTGGTGACAGATAATCGGTAATTGATAAAGTGTGAAACGTGTTTGTCATTGTATGTTTACGCATGAAAACCCTGACGAGTCTAGAGTGCTTCAAGCTCGATTTACTTATCGATGCATCACTCACTCGAGATACAAGAAATCCTTTTAAACATCATTCGCCACTGCTATTCGCCCGGTAGATGGGGAGTAGCCCCTGATCTGCCCACCCTGGCCAGGACATGTCGCGCTTTTAAGGATCCCGTGCTCGATGTCCTGTGGGAAGAGCTACATAGCGGGCAAACTATAGGTGCGGGGCGATTAGGTCCTAGCGGAGTTCGAAATCTCACCTAGCGGTCCGGGCGGTCCGCAATTAATATTACTCGCAGTGATGCCCGCCTGATTTTTTTTTTTTTCGTGCTGCGCACGAATTAATTTTGAATTAATTTTTTTAACAGACCCCACATTAGCGAGCCAGCTACATGACCTCTCTCTTACGTCGTTCAGTCCATTCCCTCAACAGATCCCTCATCCAGGCCGAGTGGGATATTCTTCGGGGTTATACACGTCGCATCTGATACTTGACAACTGATAGTGTTTACAAGGAATCCATTGAAATCCTTTTGAACCCACATGCCACAGAATCACATTTCCCTAACCTTCGCTGTTTGCGTTGTGCATATGCGGATGGAATCGTGCCCTTGTTGCATCTACCCTTACCTTCCCTGATTTCCCTCGATCTCAGTTTCACGAGTGTACCCGTCATTCAGGATTATCTCGCGTCGTCTCCGAGTTTTTCCCAAGATTTTAGCACACTCTCCATCACCTTGGAGTAGCGAAACTACCGTGGACACGTGTACTGCAAGATCAGTACCCACTTTCTCCGCCGATGGCGAAATCTCCAAGCTCTGCTTTACCACCATATCGCCTTGGACGTGGACACTCTTGCACACTTGTCTCGCCTGCCTGCATTGACTCAGCTCAACTTCGTGCTGAATGATACATTGCCAGTTTCCGACTCACCTCTCTCGTTTTCCAGTTCGCGCGTCATGGAGTTACGTTGCAAATCCTTGGCCGTGGCTCAGAGTTTCCTCTCCCAGGCTCGGCTGCCCGTAGTCGTCAGTTTCACTACCGTTGTCCTCCAGTGTCCCTCTCAGAATCACCTCTCTTCCTTCTTGACCAATCTCGAGGCGTCCGGCGCCAGTCACACTATCTAACAGGATAACCTAAGGCCGTCTATGGCGCCCAGCAACCTCCAGAGCATACATCTCGAGATGTTGGAAGACGTGGTCCTGTCAGACAACGACCTGCTCTTGCTGGCATCCTCATGGCCTCACTTGGAGCAGTTCTGGATAAACCAGTCTCGGGGCCGAAACACGTCGGGTGGGATCACACCCAATGGACTGGTACAGCTTCTGCAGACGTGTCCGTTGCTTGGTCGCATCGCGCTCGCGATGGATACGCGTGGTTATACCGGATTCCGTCAATCGCCTGAGGGCTTCAGATTGAGGTTACTGGCACATATGATCGAGATTGATGTTCTCGACTCGGTGATTGAAGTAGACGCTGTGCCGGCCATGGCTGCTTTATTCGCTAGCATCGTGCCCAGGTCCAATCTTTCCTTCAATCACTGGGATTGTGGTTCAGCGAACCGGGATCGGCAGGTATACAGGAGACGTTGGGATGATGTATTTAGACGCGTTGAGGACACAACCAATCAGCGGAGTCTCGAGTTGTAGAAGCTATATCCACTATCTGTCGACTGTCGAACCTACAGCTACTAGCTTGAAGACTACGAATTACGCGACTAAGTGCTTCGATGAACCAAGCCTGTGCATAATGAATGTTATGTTTATACATGTCCTGCTGATAAATTTCGATAATAAGTCTGCCTCTCCACCCAAGCCGACAAACACCCTCAACTTCGCCCCTGACACCAAACATGAACCTGAGTCATGGTCACCAAAGCCCATCATGTCAATCACCCACCATGTAATGACTCAAAAACGCCGACTGCCGATGGGCCCACCTAAACACGTTCTCCCACCGCATGTTGTACACCTCCCAACCCTCCGGTCTCACCATCTTCCCCCCGCGCCACGCACGAAACGAGACGTTCGCGCAGGGGACGATAGTCGCGAAGAACGCGGCGACGGATGGGACAGCCTCGGCTTCGATGGCCGAATCGAGGACGTTGATGAATAGCGTGCGCTGGAGGGGGTGTGCCAGCCTTGGTGTTGAAGTTGCAGGTAAGAGAGAGTCGTTTACAGGTGAGGCGGCGTAACCGCGCGTGTCGAGCGCGAGAGCGATCCACTGGAGCTCGCAACACCGCTGCAGGAGCACCAACAGTCCGTGAGGCGTGACCCCACCCGATGCGTTCCACCCCGAATACGAGTTGATAACGAAGTGCTCCAGGTGCGGCCAGGCCGATGCCAGCGTGAGCACGTCGTTGTCTCTGAGACTCACGTTCCACGTGATGTTGAGTTTTAGGCGGCGGAGATGGTGGAACGCCACGCAGGGCCGCAAGTCTTCAAAATTGAGCACGACGGGCTCCGGACCACGCTCGGTAGTCATCATGGGAAACGGTTGATCCAACGTGAGACTCTCGATGGCATGACCTGCATTGGATGTCTCGAGTGCAGCCAAGAAAGAGGAGAGTTCCGGCCTGGAAGGGCAACTATCAACGATGACGGCAACCTCCGTGATAGTGGGCGCTTGCATCTGGGAGAACAACCGTGAGATCGGAGCCAAGGACTTAGAATATACCGTCAAGTAGCGCAAGTTATGGAAGGAAAGGGATGTGTCTGGAGCCGGCAAGGTAGTGACTTGCTTGAAAGTGAGCCGAGTCAAGACGGGCATGCGAGATAGATGCCCAAGAGCGTCCACACCCAAGGCGAGTTGGGGACAAACCACGCTCTGGATGTTGCCCCATCGAGATAAGAAATCGGATTCGAGTTTCATTAATGTGTCTTCGGGATGACGAACACGAACGGCCAGCCTTTTGATACTGGGGGAGGAATCGGGAAACGACGCGAGAAATCTTTGAAACATATTTTTGTCCACAAACACGAGGTCGAGCGAAATTAGGGATGGGAAAGTAATGTTTAACAGAGGTATAGCTTCCTCTGTATATTCACAGCGCAGATAGCGGAGGTTCGGGAAGAGCGGCTCGGTGGTAGGAGGATTCAACAGGATTTTGAGGGATACCTCGTCGAGTCTGATCTTGCGGACATCGACAATGGATCGAATGCGCCGTGCATAATTTTGGATGATAATCCACTCGGTCTCTGTAGGTGATCCGCTAAAGAAGTACTATTCCGTAGCGCGTTGGGAATGATCAAATGCCGTGACGGATGCTCTCACCTGGGTTGACGGGAACAAGTCGTGAAACTCGTTCTCCATGCACAGCTCAAAAGACGCCTCGGGAACACACCGAACCAGGGGTGACAAGTCGTCCAAGTTCTCCCAGAGCACGTCTAGCGCTGGTTCCTTGAACGTGCGACATGTTCTCGCCAGCGCGGATAGTCTAAGATCGGGCGTTGCCCGATACCTGCTAGAGAGGCTCGGATGACAGTGACCAAAGATATTTAAGAGGATCTCTGGAATCTCGAGCGCGTGGTGCATCTTCTTGCCAGGTGGAGCCGCACCAGTGAAAGCCCATCATGCGTGTGTACATATAAGAGCACAGCACGTTAAGACGGGCCGGTCCGCTACCTCCATCGACCTGACTTAACCGGTGGATCTTTTGACGAAGGGAGTCAAGAACTGTTTGTACATCTGGCCATGCCATGAAACTTGCAAGTAACGTCCATGGTACTTCGACGCGGTCCAAGTGATCATCACGAACACGCTCAACAACAGAAAACCAAGGACACAACACTTTCAATTCTCTGATCAGCTAGCTAGATACGAGGAGACAAAGGGGGACAACTACTGATACAATACCTATATATAAAGAGAGTCGTCGATACCTCGTCGTGAAGATGTTACCGACGACTCTCTTGCATATGTTAAATCGATGGTATGTCCACCATAATAACGTTACACCAGAAATACAACCAAGACAGACTTGAAACCAAGAAGATACCTGTCGTCTGGTGACCAGACGACATTTTAAGCAAGACCGAACATTGAACCAAGAAACCAAGAACCAACGAAACAACAACAAAGATGGATACATCAAAGGCGAAACTGTACTTACACACAGATCATGGGCCCCCATCGATACCGAAAAACATTTAACCGCGCTTGCGGGTCAACTGATCCGTCAAACGAACAATAAGGTCGTCCCTCCTACTCGCCATATCAAGACAGCCGACGAGGGAGATAAAAAGGAGAATACGCACTGACGAAGCTGTTCTTCCAGCTCTTCGATGCGCTTCTTCTTCTCCTCGTTCGCCAACTTGAGCCCGTTGATCTGGCGCTCGAGCCTCGGAACATAGTTGAGGGCATCGAGTTGGTTGAGTTGCTCGGTGTACGCGCGGAGCCTGTCAATCGCTCCGCTCATCCCGCGCATCTGGTCGGCGATGCGTTCGCCCGGCGTGGCCACGAATGACGGGCCTTGCGAGCCAAGCAAAGGGGAAGAGTGGCGCTCGGCGTCAGTGCTCTGCGAGTGCAAGGTCAACGAGGCCTCATCGACGAAGGGATTTTCCTAGCGAGACGAGGGGCTTGGGTTAGTGATGATTCCACGAGAGGGACGATAGACGACGAACCCTGCTGTCCAGCTGGGGAAGAGCTCGCTCTTTGCCCTTGTGCCTCGTCGGGGTAACGGGTTCGGGTCTAGAGTTCCCAATGCCGTCGACGACAGGAACGAATGCCTCGATGCGATTCGCATTGTGTCTCACGGACTGGGGTGGTGTTAACAACGTGGATGAAGCTCCACCGCGAAGGCCATAGTGCTCTGACTTTACGACCGCGATGATCGACGGACGTTTCTTAGGAGTGGACGGCGCAGACCCTTGGGAAGGATCCAGACCAAGGAAACTGTACCGTGGAGGAGACCCGAGGTCATCGACGTCTGTGTCGGCTTCAGAGCCAGGCGACGGGGCAGAGGCCACTTGGTTCTGCTGTCCACCGTGCGTGAATGGAAGTGCGCCTGATTCTTCCTGAAAAACAGCTTGCAGACGAGATTGACTAGGCGACTCGTCTTCATCTCGAGCTTGCAAGCCAGCGGCGATGGCTGCAAACCTTGCCCGTTTACTGGGCGTATCCATGCTGGCAAGCCTAGATAAAGATGAAAGGGAAGCATCGATGAGTTCAGAGCTTTTTCTCTTCACGGGGATCGAGTGAAGAGTGGAAGAGGAGTGAAGGGGGCTGGGACGAGGGGTGGCAATGCCGTTCGAGGCCGAAGCTTGCTGATGAGTATGAGTCACGGGCGCAGGAGCATCTAACGATGAGCTAAGAGCTAAATGAACCAAATGGGAAAAGGAGAGGCATACTTGGAATAGGGTCTAATTGATCTGCCCAGACTGCGAGACAATCAGCGCATGGAAAAGGGGAAAGAGAAAGGTGATGCTGACGGAACCAATTGCATCCTTCGGATTTCTTTTTGCATTTATAAAAGTCACTGTTGAGTACATGAGGGGCGATTGATAGAAGGAAGAAATGGGGTAACGAACCGATCAGGATTTTGAACGGTGCGACTGGTGAACCTGTCGGCTGGTAAACCATGTTGTGGGCAACGAACTATACCGTCTGGACCCCTTGCATTAGTGGGCGACATATTTAGGAGGGATGTTGGAGGAGATGGTGGTTCAGATGCAAGAATGAATTTTTTCTCCGAGTTCAACTTGAGACACATTTTGCAATCGATTTCTCACGTGACCGATGGAGTGGAAGAAGGGGGGGCCATCTCTTTCTTTGACCTCGACGGCGATGGCAACGACGGGACTGGTTTCAGTGAGGACAAAGTACATTGCACCAGCAGAGACGACATTGCCAGCGCTGGCTGTGCATGCCACACGGCTTGTAGGCTCGTACATGATCTGGGTGGGCACGACGGAAGAAACGGCAGAGACGGTGGAGAATGCACCGCAATCAGGGTCGCTGTGTCGAGACTGGGCGTGTGCGATGCCGCCATCGCCTGGGAGCGTGGTGAGTGTCGGTAGTGCGGACGTGTCGCAGCCGCTGAGCGACCCTGCAGCTCGCAGGACCGGCGACGACGCTGTATCGGACGTCCAGCTCAGACGTCGCGTATTCGATGGCGCAACGGCTGGGTGGGTGCCAGTTGTCAGTAATTGACAGGGTCCTGATACGTGGACAGCGAAGCGGATGGGCAAACCCGTGTTTTTGTCGGTCGACATTGGGAGCACGCTGCATGGAACGCGAGTGATGACGGACGCGGAGAGGGGGGTTGTCGAGACGGTCGCTGAGCTGGAGCAAGCAGCGTTGTCGTCGTCGTCATTGTCGTTGTAGTAGATGGAATTGAATATTGTACATGCAACACTTTTGAACCGACCCTGAACCGACCTGACTTGTTACCTCGTCGAGTCTTTCTCTTCGTCGTCCTGCACGACGACTAGCGACTTGTTTTTCTTTTACACACGACCCACAGCGATCGCGCCGCCACGCTGGTGCGAGTCAGAGCATGTCGGAACCAGAACTCGCCTACATGTCCAACGCAAACGACGACTTTGATCTCCCCCGCTGGCAAACCCAGGCGCACCTCGAGCCCCTCTCCTCCTCCGCCCAGGCTGCCCAGGCTGCTGCAAGAGCGTCCTATCTCTACCCCGTCCCGCCACCACCTCCCCCGCCCCCGCAGCAGCAGCGCATCCAGCACCCCCACCACTCACCCGGCTCGTCTAGACAGCCCCGCATTACTCATCTCCTCGATCAGGACTCCCAGCAGCCCATCTCCCCATCGTCCTACCTCTCCGGCGCACTTAACCAGCTCTCTCGCAGCGCCTCACTCGGCGCAAGCGCTTCCGTCGCCGGTGCTCCCCGCGCCCGTCGCCACCATCAACCAGATGATCTAGAAGGCGCGTTCAACGTCGACACCCAGTCCTCGAGTACGAGGCACCAGCAGCCACCCCCAAACTCGCTCTATCCCTCCGCCGTCCCCTTCCATCAGCCCTCCCAAATGTCCTCTGCACCCGCGCCTGCCAACGCGGTCTCTCCCTCCGGGGCTGAGCCCTATTCGGACTTGTATTACAATGGCACAGGCCCAAATCCAAAGCGGTCACACCCGCAACTCGATCCCACAACCCGCCCAGGTCGATCCCCCATGCGCGCGGGCAACGCTCTCCTCGATCCGTATCAACAACAAGCCCAATACTCTCCCACGACCACTCCTTCCTATCTCTACGGATCGCCCTCAGATGCACAAAGAGGAAACCTGCCCCCCAACTATCCCTCACACGCCCGCACACATTCCCAATCAAAGCCAGATGGCGCAACACCTCCCGTGGGCACGCCCTTTTCGTCCCAGAACGCTGCCCAGGCTGCCTATGCCAGCTATACGATGGAATCATCCAGCCCGCAGCCTCCATCACACCAAAATCAAACACATCTCTCCGCACAGGTTCCCGTAAAAAACTCGACCTCGACGCCCAGTACACCTCTCTCCCTCGCGCACTCACAGAGCCCCGCAAATCCATACTATCCCCAAGACCAGCCCATGCTTGTGGATCCAGCGCCACAACACCGTCGTCGCGCTTCCGGCTTTAGGAGGGTTCGCGACAGCCGAGACCTGCGCCCTTACGTAAATAGCCATCCTGCGGGGAGACGAGTAGATGCCAATGGCGTCGTATTATCCGTATGTGTCCCATCTCCACATGCTGCGTGTGCTGATGCCACATCCCCTGGTTAGCCCATACGGCAGCTGACAACCCACATTGTGGACACGTACCATATTTGCAATCCCCAGTTCCGATATGAGTCAGCACATAATCCACGGCGCGTCCTCACCAAGCCGAGCAAGCCCGCACATAACGACGGCTATGACAACGAGGATTACGATTATATCCTCTACGTCAACGATTGGCTAGGGAGCGAGGATGGCCACAAGTGCGTGTCCTTGTATCCATACGGACCGTCTCTCATCCATCACCAACAGTCGTTACCTCATTCTGGACATTCTCGGTCAAGGGACATTTGGGCAGGTGGTCAAATGCCAAAACATGAAGACCAACGAGATCGTTGCCGTCAAGGTCGTCAAGAACAAGCCCGCTTACTTTAATCAAAGTATGATGGAGGTCACCATACTGGAACTAGTACGCGCTTTACGTGATGTCCACGGAGCAGATTTTGAACTTCGCTCTAGCTCAACAACCAGTGTGATCCTGGGGACGAACATCACATTCTGCGATTACGGGACTCCTTTATCCACCGTAACCATCTCTGCCTCGTTTTCGAACTCCTTTCATCAAACCTGTACGAGCTCATCAAACAAAACCAATTCCAAGGTCTGAGTACGCAACTCGTCAAAGTGTTTACTGCTCAGCTACTGGACGCCCTCACTGTGCTTAAGGATGCACGGTTGATCCACTGCGATCTCAAACCAGAAAATATCTTGCTGAAATCGTACGTCTGGTCCCTTTTCCTTTACACTCATCCTCCACCTACTTGCCCGCTCAGGCTTCAATCACCACAAATCAAGGTAATCGACTTTGGGTCCGCATGTCATGAACGACAAACAGTATATACGTATATCCAGTCAAGATTCTACCGATCACCCGAAGTTATTCTTGGTATCCCCTACACATCTTCTATCGACATGTGGTCTCTGGGTTGTATTGCAGTGGAACTCTTCTTGGGGTTGCCGCTGTTCCCAGGAACTAGCGAGTATAATCAGATTACCCGGATAGTTGAAATGCTTGGGTGAGTGCGCGTTTTTCATCCACTTTACCCTCGTCCTTGTTCCTCGTGGGCTGCGTGTTTGCGGATGGCCAATGACGTGTTCGACGCAGGATGCCTCCTTCGTACATGCTGGACATGGGGAAGCAAACGAAACAGTTCTTCGATTCCTACGTGGACGTGTATGGCCACAAGAAGTATCGGCTCAAGACGCTCGAGCAATATTCGCGCGAACACAACGCAAACGAACAACCCGGGAAGCAGTACTTTAAAGCTACGACACTACCGGAGATTATCAATACGGCGCCCATGCCAACGTTCAAGTCAACGACTCGACAGGGCCATGAGATGGAGAAAGGTACGGCTCTTTTTTTGGATTACCCTTGACGTTCTTGGTGGGGCCTGTGTACCTCCTATTACCATTGCGTAATTGTTCCTAATATCCGTGCGAATCTGACCCCCCGATAGAGCTCAACAATCGCGCGTCCTTTATCGATTTCTGCCAGGGTTTACTCAATTTGAACCCGATCGAGCGATGGTCTCCGCAGCAAGCTAGAATGCATCCCTTTATTACCGGTGAAAAGTTTACCAAACCGTTCCAAGTAAGTCGTGCGCGCTCCAACAACATAGTTTTGGCTACCTTTTTTTTCCCTTTCTTGGGACGTCATCTGATGCCCGTTTGATGTCTAGCCGAATGGACATGCTCCTCAAATCTCGGCTTCGTCAGGTTCCCCGGCGGACCCCAAGCGGCCTTACGGCGGTCTTGTCCCTTCGCAGCCCAAAGGCACCAGGGCATACCAAGACGCGGCGTCGTACAATCAACACCTCGCGCAGCACCAGGCGTATACGGCGCAAGCACAAGCGGCATCGCAGGCTGCCAATAATGTCTTCCGTAATCCATACATCTCCGGTCAGCAAGGACCTGTAGGACAACAGCAGGCACAAGGACAACAGCAACCACCGCCTGCAGGCACGACGTACCAGAGCACTGCTGAAAGCACACAATCTGCGTATCAGACGCAACCGGCCCCGCCGCCGCCGCCGCCTCCACCACCACAGGCTGCTCAGCATCCGTATGCGTCGCAATCTGGCGCGAATGCGCAAATCGCGGGACAAATGGGCATTGGTGGAGGTGCTTCCGGCTATCCGACGGGCGCACCAACTTTGAACGTCTCTGGCTTGCTCAACCCCAACGCACCCACGGGAACCACCTCATCCGCATACTACCCCAACACGTCGCACACGCACGCACACGCACACGCCCGTATACGCGCCAACACAATCAACCACAGCGACGTGATTCCGCCAGCGTTGGCGCGCTTGCAGCATATGAACCAGGACGTGATTGGTGGCCGGAATGCGTTAACACCTGTGTTGAACCGGGACGATGCGATGCGGGAGTGGGAGAGGCGACAGGCGGGGAAGCCCCCCGCTGCGCAGCCGTACCCGCAACTTGAGTATCTACAGCAACAGGCGGAGCTCGCCGCTGCGGGTGGGCTCGGCGGATGGTCTGCAGGGTCGGGCGGAGGCGGAGGTGCCGGTACCGGAGGAGCTGGTGGGGCGGCGGGACGGTATCAAGCACCGCCGTCAAAGTTGTCCCATTCGTATCAACCAACGATTATTGTGGATGACGTGAGCCGGCGGGAGGCGGTCATGTCGAACGTGCGGTCGGCTGCGAGAGGGGATGCGGGACCGAGTACGGGGTATAACCCGTCGGCGATGGTGACGAGCCCTGCGCAGACGTACGCGACGGGGTTGGGCGGGGGAGCGGCTGGTGGAGGCGGTGCGACGAGTGGCGCTGGCGCTGGCGGAGGTCCCGGGACGACTACAGCAGGCGGGGGAAGTGGGACACGGTACCCCGCCTCGTACGCTCAACAACAGGCGTCTAACTCGCCATTCGACGCGCTCGGTCAGCGGACGGATATCGGGACACTGTACGTACCGCTGCAGCCGGATCAGTACCAGTCGTATGGAGGGCCAACAACAACGGGAGGTGGGGTTGGGGTTGGGGTGGGTGTGGGTATTGGAGGTGTGAGGGCGCAAGGCGTGAATGCAGCGTCTGCGACGCAGGGGGGTGCTCCGTCGTTTTACGGCCCGAGCGTTGCTGGTGCACAAGGCCGCAACCCATTTGTGGGCGGGGCTGGCGCTGCGGAAGCCGGGGCGGCGAGCTCAGGTCAGGGTATGAGTACCAAGGAAGCGAGACGGTTGAGCGGAATGGATATTTGGTCGAGGTGATGTCTTGGGGGAGAGGTGTGTTGTTTCTTTTGCTCTTTTGTTGTCAGCTTTTCATCTTCAATTTCAGTTTTCTTCTTTTTCTGTTACCTTGTGACGTCGGTGAATGATATCCATTGCTGCCTTGTTTTCCCCCTACTCTCGAGAGCATGTCCACCGTCCCCGTCCGCGTTAACACCCACCCCGCTTTTACTTTTTCCTTGCGCCCCGCGCTTTTGTCCCTCTGTAAACAATGACGAACGAAATGACAACCGACGATCGCAATCGCGAACCTCACCTCGTTTCACTGTTTTTCCTCGAAGATGTTTGGCGCAATAAATCCACCCTCCACCGGCTTACCCACCCCACCACTCACTTGTCTGTCATTTACAAGACTCAATCTGATTTTCTCTATGGTTCTTTCCCCTGTTTTCCTAGTTCTTTTCCCTTTCTATATTCTTCTACATGCAATTTTTTCCCCTTCTTACAGAGCAATCATTTATATATCACAACCCCCCAAAGAATATTAGCTGGCATGAAAAGAGATGGGTGCTATGTGATCTATCCAAGCGTCCAACCTCGATAATGAAGACCACGAGCGCTTGTATTGATCAGTTGGCGGTACCCAACGGCGTCTTTCGAGCGTAGAGTTTGAATTTTTCCTCGACCTCCCACGCGCCGGACCAGTATTCGACGGCGCATTGGAGGCGCGAGGTAGCGCCTTTGGCGCTTTCCTCGGCGATTTTGCGTTCGAGGCCCCGGAATCGGCGGCAAAAGACGATATCTTGGCTGTGTTGCGGGCGTGAGTCGAGAGTCGGGGAAGAGGCATGAAACACAACGCGATGAACGAACGGGCGTACCTCCTGAGACGCAAGACTGCACAAAAGTCGTTGGTACCGTCGCCAACGTAAATGACGCGATCAAAGTGAGAGCGAACAGCGAGATATTCGGTGAGTTCTTTGCCTGTCGTGGTCGTGGTCGTGTTTTTGTGGTCAGAATCGAGTCGAGTGATGGATATGCCAAGAGGGAACGGAAACGGAGGGGTGGGACGTACCCTTGCACATGTTGTCATCGCAGCCAACTTGGCAACCGTGTTGTGGACCATCGGGTGCGACGCGTCGACGGAGGACAAGTTTGTTAGGATGATCGGGGTCGGAAAAGTCGGCGGGGTTGGTGATGATGGTCTCGAAGCAGTCTTGGATGCCTTGGTGCTGAAGATCGGCGCAAGTACGGTGGAGGAGAGTGCGGGATCAGTACAATTACTGGGCGTGTAGGAGTGACGTACCTGGACGATGGTATCGATGAAAAAGGTGTTGGCGTTGGAGAGGATAAAGATGGTGGTATCGATGCTGGCGGGGTTCTTGAGGAGTTGAATGCCGCGCTTCATCGCGGGGTGCTAGATGCGATCGAGCAAGTAGATCAGTAACCTGTGAGTGGACAGACTAGATAGCGACTCACAAACGGGATCTGGCGCATGGCGTTTTCGATATCGAGCTTCTGTACACCGCGTTCCTTGTGGGATAGCTCGAGCAGACATTCGGCGCTTTGAGAGACGGAAAAACATGTCAACCATGAGGATCTTGGGCGCGACTGGGGTCGTTGATCTCACACGAGGTCCGTCCACTGCACGGTCTTGCCTGGTTCGCGCTGGCGATCTCTCATTTTCCTGCGGAGGTCGGGCGCTAGGACTTCAAAGAGCCAGCGATCCGAGTCCTGGTCAGCCATGGACCTGGTAGGCTATTAGAATCATAATTTTTTGTGCGAGGATGGCGACTGGCCAGTCAAAGTCGAATACGACGAGTTGTTTTGCCATGGGGGTGATGGTGGTCTAAGTAGAAGCTGTGCAGTGGGGTCCTTCGACTAGACCGAATGCCCTCCGTCGCATGCACAGCGAAGGCGTCCTACAAAAAACTACCTGGAACGCTCGAACTCACGGACGGCCATCTACAATGGACCCAGGATGGTAAAAAAGCCCCTTCGGTACGCGTACCACACCAGGACGCCTCCTGTGAGCACAAAACTTCCTCGCGCGCGTGCTCGTCGCTCACATCACACCGACAGCACTCTTTTGCAGCAAAGAAGGCGCGGCGCAGGTCAGACTGAAACTCGGGCTCGTCAACGACGATGCGGGGCACAACTTTACGTTCACGGCGACGCCGCAGGAGGTGGCTTACGCGGAGAGGGAGGCGTTCAAGACCGAGCTGACCAACATCCTCAGTCGCAATCGCAGTAGTGGTGTCGTGGCCGCTGCCGCTGCGCAGATGCCCAAGGGACCCGTGACGGCCGCTGTGACGCTCTCTCCCTCGAAGGCCGCGACGCCTGCTGCGTTTCCTGCGTCAAGAGCCTCGACGTCGCGCGCCACCTCTGTCGTGAGCGATGGGCGGACGCCTATTCTGTCCGGGCGGGACGCAGCGACGGACTTTAGACTGAGAAAGCGGGTTCTGTTGGCGAACCCAGAGTTGTTGGTGTTGCACAAGGAGCTCGTCATGGGCGGTCAGATCACAGAGGCAGAATTCTGGGAGGGGAGAGAGGTGGGTGTCTTCTACTTGTTCTTGTCTCGTAATGTGATGTCCATCTCGTCGCCCTCGCCCAACGTCATCGCCGTAGCACCTCATCCTTGCCGAAGCAGCAACAGAAAACCAAAAACGTGGCCGTCCGGGTCAACTCGTAGATCCTCGCCCACAAACGGTAGAGGGCGGTGAAGTCAAAATTGTCATCACACCACAGCTCGTACACGATATATTCGAAGAGTTTCCAGTAGTGGCCAAAGCATATAATGATAACGTACCAAACAAGGTGATGCCTCTCGTTTTCTGCACCCATCCCTGTCTGATGCTGACCTGCGTCTAGCTCTCGGAAGCAGAGTTCTGGAAACGCTACTTCCAGAGCAAGCTGTTCAATGCACATCGAGCTTCTATCCGTTCTTCAGCGACGCAGCATGTTGTCAAGGAGGATCCAATATTCGACAAGTATCTCGAAAAGGATGACGATGGTTGGTACCGCCATTGTTGCATGACAGTTGTGCTTAGATGGAGCTAGAATTGGAACCTAGACGACCAAGAGAAGAAGTCTCAGACTTATACATTAGTCTTGGTGCTACACTCGAAGATCATGGGGAGGTAAGCCAGGAGTATTCGTTGGCGATGACTGAAAATATTGATTGACATTTATAAAGACGGGAAACGAGAGAGATATTACCATGCAGGCTGGTCGTCAGCGTGGTGCACTTCCACTCATTCGTAAATTCAATGAGCATTCAGAGAGGTTACTCAGCTCTGCGTTGTAAGTTGTGTTTACTACTTTACTCGTTCCTCATTATTTCTATTTCCAGAGGAGACACGTCACGCAATAAGCGAAGACGGGTGGATGGCACAAACGGAGAGGTAAAAACTATTTTCGACAATGCCCATCATTGTCCATTTAGATGTGTAACAGAACCTTTTCGCTGAGATCGAGTATGACGACCTCCAAGACCACGAAGCTTCCCCCGGTATCCTCCTCGAAATGCAAGACCGACAGCGGTATTTCGAGGGGCAACTGGGCAGAGCTGGCGCCGCGAATGGTGGAGCAGAGGGTTCGAGGGACGTGGCCGATGTACAGAATGCGTTCAGGGAACTTATGAACGGAGTCAACGGATGGGAAGGGAGGTTTAGTCAAGTGAGTTTTTCGTTCAAACTCGTAATCGATCCTCAACCAGCCCGTGGTAGCTAAGAACAGAGAAAAGATCAGGCGAGGCAGCGCTGTTGTCCATGACGCAAAACGTCGCTGCGCGTTTAGATATCAAGACGAACAAAAGTACGTGAATTGTCTCCGCACAGTTTCGTTCGCATCGCCGTACTCATCTTGGATAGCCGAGTTCCCTGCTGGGCTCTTCCGCCAACTAAGAACATGTCAAACGGCCGCCAACGAGTTCCTGCGACAGTTCTGGACCTCAATTTATCCGCCACCTTCTGACCTCCCTACACCAGGCGCTACCGCCGCACAACGGTCAGCGAAAGCAGCTAAGATGGCAGGGTACCTCGGTAAGACGCACGAAAAGGTCGATGCGCTCGTAAGAGCTGCGGTTCTCGAGGGCGTGGAAGGAAACAGGGTCGCCGTTGTGAGTACATCTCATTGCATTGTCCACTCTATTTTCACATTTTGATTTGCAATGTGATATAGGCCATGAAACCTCTGATGGATGCTGTGGAGCACGCGTTGGCGTTTCATCGTTCAAGGAACCCAGCTACGGGGAGTGGTGGTTCAAAGCTTGCATGATCTATAGTCTATGGCCGTCGTGACTCGTCCCGCGTGTCCATCATTTGACTCACTCTCGAGTGTCCTCTCCTTCCGCTGGTCTTATTCGAGCGGACACTGACCGTTCTTGGATCTCGCTTGGTGGTGGCCGGTGGCTCTGCGCGCTGGCGGAAAATACATGTACGTTCGTCTAATATCGGGACCACGTCTCCGTCCTATATGGAGGGATTACGATACACACGTCTTGACAAATTAATGGCATCGCATTGCACGAGAGAATAACGGTGCTGTCCTCCGAGGTTCCAACGACTGGACTCAGGTCTGCGTAATCATCACGAGTAGTGCCGCTGAGTTCGATTTGACACACAAATCGAGTTCAACCTCGTCTCGAAAGCGGTACTTACAGGCGAGTTTGGGACCACATTTTGTTTTCCGAAGAATGCGGCCATAGATCGTCGCAAGTCGCGAAAGCTTATTTGTTTATTTGTGTGTACCCCCCCCCCCTCGACCCAGTTACTGTCTGCTGGTACCTGCGTTCAATGCTGGAAGATGCATCGCGCACTCAAGATAAGAGACGTACTTCTGGATGTCCTGGATCACTTTTCTCTGCCATACACGCGTGGTCCGGACCGCATCAGAATCATTTCCAATCTAGCCGCTCTTGCCAGAACATGTCGCGCTTTCAAAGAACCCGCGCTGAATCTACTCTAGAGAACCCTGATCGACTTGACTCCACTAGCGCGGTGTCTTCCCGAAGCATCTTATCGGTCACCCTCTGACACCATGGTTGTAAGATCATTCCGAACATCACTCCTATCCTGTTTACTCACTCATCTTTCGCTTTTTTACGACTCGGTATTCGTTTAGAAAACCCGTGGTGAGAATGGTTCACGTTATTCATTGCGGTCTCTGAATTTTCTTTCGGCGTTCTACGGAGCAGTATTCGTTCAGCAGACCGCTCACACAGATTGAGTGGGGTATCCTTCGAAGTTATGCACGTCGCATCCGATCCGTGGAGAACTTCGGTGGACTTGACTGGGAATCCGTCACAATGTTCTTGGATCCTCCCGCTACTGAGCCGCTCTTTCAAAACCTCCGCAGTCTGTCTTGTGAATGTACCGAGAAGGCCATGCCCTTGTTACGCCTTCCTCTCCCCTCTTTGGTTCACATCCATCTCTGGCTCAAGCATCCACGCGGACCCCCAAACCCCCTCGAGTCATTTTCCAGCTTCTCCCCAGATATCAGAACAATTTTTGTTGGTAGGCATGGCCCTGACAGCTTCACCGAAATTGAGCCCAACGCACTGTCCCGCTGGCAAAACCTTTCTTGTGTGGCTTATTACTCAGTCGCGTTGAATATGGTCGACCTTGCGCATTTGTCCCGTATTCCCACGTTGACTCGGCTCGAATGTGCACTACGCGTTACATGGCCAGCTTCCGACTCACCCCTCGACTTCACCAAGTTGCAGATCTTGGGATTACATTCTCACTCGCTGGAGACAATTTCGCAACTACTCTCTCAGATCCGACTGCCTGTGATCACCAGTCTTCAGGCGCGGATCGAGGACCGTCCTTCCAGCCAGGTGCTCGCCTCCTTCTTAGCAGGTGTTTCGACGTCCAACTCTGGCGACACTGTCGAGATACTACGTTTGGACCAGTGGCACCGTTTCAACGGCGATGCTCTTCGTGAGGCCGCCTCACCTGACTTCGAAGGCTTGCAGTCGTACATGAAGTTCAGAAACCTTCGTAAAATGAAGCTCAATGTGGCATGTGATGTGGCCTTGGCAGATAGCGGACTCCTCGCCTTGGCATCCGCATGGCCCATGCTGGAGTGTTTCGACGTAAACGCGGAGTGGGGCTGGAACACGACGGGTGGAATTACCCCTGGTGGACTCACACAGCTGCTTCAGACATGTCCGTCGCTCACAGAGATCACCGTTTGCCTCGACAAGCGAGGTTACACGGAAGTACCCCCAAGCCACGTACTGAAAAACCTTGGACTGACGTTGTCACCCGAGCTTTGGATCAATGTCGTCAACTCTGCTATCGAAGTAGAATGTCTGCCAGCCGTCGCCGCTTTCTTTTGTGCGCTCGCAACTTGCTTCAATACACGCTTTTGCTTTCTCGCTTGGAGTTGTTATCCGTTTCTAGATCCCCCGGATGTATACGAGAAACGTTGGCTTTGGGTGGAGCGTCAGATCCATGACGCTCTCTGTCGACATGGCAAGTCTGGAGACGGGGATGGGGAAAGTGTGAACGAATACAGTGATCAGGATGGAGAAGACGAAGAAAGTGAGGACTAAGAAGACTATGATGATGAAGATGGAGAAGACAAAGACGAGGACGAGGACAAAGAAGACCACGACGATGGAGATGGAGACCATCAAGATGAAGACTCAGAATACGAGCGAAACGTGCAATGCTAATCACTTGTTTAGCACTCTGCTGATACACCTTCAATTTTGATGGCTAGACTTTCTTTTGTTACATGGACATGTTGATAAGGGCCACCGGGCGTCGTACCCCTTTGCTTTCGCTGTCTACTTACTCCGTGTGTCACTGCTCTTCTAGACTTGCAAGGAATGCATTGAATTCTGCTGCCCCTCGCCCTGGTCTCAAATTCATGGTAAGTATTTGCTTCATTGAATCCTGCTTCACAATGGCACTGCCTTGGTCTGCCAGTGCTTTGATGCTATATAGACTTGTAGAATGGTGAGTACCAAGTACATTGGAGTACAGAGACTAGGGTCAAATCCTAGAAAGGAGAAAACAGACTCAACCTAAGCCATGTGATCAGCACTATCATTGCTCTACATTGGGATCCACAAAATCCTATTCAATTATCCACTATAACCATATCCAATATGAGATATCCTACAGTACTAGTACAAAGAAAGAGCACAGAGCATTTGTACACTACATCTACACTTAGTCCTACTTCTATCCAAAAAACCAAACAACAAAGTTAGAAGCCCAACATGAAGGCAAGTCTCAAAGGATATGGCACATATTGATCGCAATGATTTACAAATATGTAAATAGGTAAAGGTAGAGTAAATCAAAGAGAAAGGAACAAAGACAAGCATGGTTGCTAGCCATTGTTGAGCCAAATCCAACTGACTGACCATTACTTAGGTATGCAGCTATAAATTACCAATTATACGTAGTCCCACAAAACCAACAAGAACAAGGTACCACACGGGAAGGAAGGATAAGAATGTCGATGACTAAGAGTCTACAGACAGATGCATGCGCATGTCGAGCCTCCTAGACGATCTTTGGTTGTCACCAAGGGGACACGAGTCGGATGAATCGCATGCAAGAATTGAGTAGTCACATCATATGGGAGACCGAGGCAACGCCAACGCAGCATTGATCTTCTCGACCCACTGCGACGCGACAGCACTCGACTCGGCAGCATACGTCTGAGATTTCGTCGACTATATGTGTTACAGCATACACACATGCGGAAAAACAGGTAGACGACGTACCGTCAAAACGACAAACTCGCGCTCGCTCTTCCTCTCCGCGCTTTCTATGATCGACTTGGCCTCTTTATCCTTTTCCTTTTCCTTGACCTTCTCCGTCCCCGAACTTGTGGTAGCACCCTTCCTCAAACTCAGTTCCGACTTGAGACCGACGCCCCCTTCCACGCGCTGTTTGACACACAACAACCGGTGCGTCGTCAACAATAGCTGTCTCGTCTTGGGTCGGATGGGCGATACGCTGATCGGGAGCCTCAGCTTGCTCCCTCGCCGTTTCGGAGAGCGCGCCTCGACGCGCGTGCTAAAGAGTATCACTTCCTCAGGAAGAAGTAGCGAGGAACTAACGTCCCAAATTAGCGCCTGCATCAAGTAAAAGACAGTCAGACTTACAAGTCCGAATCACGCAACCACCCGTTGCCCTGGACGGGCGTTAATGCTCTATTACGCCCCCTCTCGAGTTCCTGATGAGCAGTAATCGCGACGACGACGTTCGACTTGTTGGCTACCTTGGCCGCACCGTCAGTTCCGTTCGCATTTACGTTCTCCGCAGCCGCACTCGGATCGACATGAGCGCTGCCGTTTGTGGTCGGGAGGGCATAATCCGGCAGTTCTCCCGTAGGTCCAACCTCCTCCACGATGCGCGACGCGCGTCTAAATGTGCCTGCGTCCTTGAGTTTGTATCTCTCGAATTCTGTGCCGTGAGCATCCTCTGCCCATCCTATCCCATCGTCGACAGGTGTAGGACCATTGCGCACGGCAGCAACATGGCTGCCGTTCACTAGGGTCTTCTCTATCTCGCCGGCGTCAATGTCACCCTCTGCGCCAACAAGCGCATCCCATCTCGCACCGACATCGTTCCACCGTGAGTCCTCCCCGTCTACATATGACAAACCGTCTTCTCGATCCTGGGGCTCTTTCGTCACAAGGCCGGGCTCGAGTGGCGGTGGCGGATCCGTCCAAAGCCCGTCCCAATTCACGGAAGCGAGGAAAGGATGGGCTCGCAGCGGCGATGACGATGACGGTGTCCGGGAGGCGCCGAGCCTCTGTTGAGGGTCAAAAACCTAAATGCAGAAAAAGGAGGGGTCAACTCGCGGACGAGGAGGACAGGAGAAAGATAACGAACTAGAAGTTTGCTTACGAAATCCTTGGCGTCTTCGTCGAAGCCTTCGGGAAAAGAATAGTCGAGTGCCTTGATCTTTTGCCACGTGAGATATTCGGACACTCCCTGGAACGCGAATCTGCCTGCGATCATCTGGAAGACGATGCAACCCAGCGACCATAAGTCAGAGCTAGGGAAAGTGTCAGACCTCCGAAGCGGGGGAAAACTTGAGGCTCGCTGACCTCTTAGAAGTCTCGGTATGTTCCAAGAGCTCCGGAGAGACGTACTGAGCAGTCCCGACGAACGTGTTGGCGCGTTCTTCTGCAATTCCATACATTGAGGGGGTAGAGGCAACCAGCGAAGAGAGGCAACTTACGACCGTTTTCGAGGATCTTGCCAGTGCCAAAATCAGCAATCTTTATCCGAAATTCGCTATCGAGGAGGAGATTCTCCGGTTTAAGGTCTCTGGAGAGAAGCATGACGCTGATGCCATGGTCCTCTGTGGAAGGAACGTACCTATGAATGACATCCTTGTCGTGCATGTACTCAATGGCATCCACGATCTGGGCAGTATAGTACCTCGCGCACGCCAAGGACAACGATCCCATCCGCGATATCCGCGATTGCATCTCGCCGTTTGGTGCCAGATCGAGCACAAAGACTAGATCGCCTCGTCAGCGACGTGATGTCCCACGACGAACGACGTACATAGACTCCAGTCGTCCTGGAACGTCCAATGGAGATGGATTATGCCCGGGTGACCAGCCCCGAGTTTTACAAGCGTATTCTTCTCAGCAAGCGCTACGAGCATCTTCTCCTTGCGGATCAGGTGATTCTTGTCCAAGATCTTGATAGCATACTCTTGCCCGCTGCGGATATACCGCGCGCGCATCACCTGTCGAAACGTGACGTTATCACACGCTGGCTGCCACAACAGCAAGCGTTACGCACAGTGGAATATGATCCCTCCCCCAGGGTCTCTCCAAACACGAAATCCTGTGCTGACAAACGCGTGTTTGCAGACGGGTTCTGCGACCTTGAGGGTCTTCGCGATTTGGAGCGCGCTTGAGCTTGTCTGGCGACTGGTACCGAGTCTGGAAGGGTATGCCTGTTCTCTGATACGTCGGATACGCCCAACTCCCTCGTCATATACGCAGGGGGTAGTCGGTTCTGCGAGGGCGGGGAATTTGGGCTCCGCGAGCGGGGCGACGAAAAGGTGCGGGTTGGGCGTGGCCGGGGCGTTCTCAGGACGGTTGTGGTGCTCGTCTCGGAGTCTGAGGAGGACGAAATAACGGAAGCATTCCTGCTGAGATCTGCGAGGGAGGGGGGGAATGTGAGCTCTTGTGGAGCGTCCATGCCAGGTATCGGGGAATAACGTCGAGGACAAGGAACGGTAACTCTGAGAATTTGCCGGGGACTGGAACATATCCAATGCCACACAGCCACCCCCTGCCGAAAAACTGGTGTTCCGTCTTCCCACGGGAACTTGTGGGGGAGCGCCAATGTAGCCCCATAGACGTACTCGTCGTGGAGCATTACTGATCCAAGCCCAACGGATCATCGCATCGGTCAGTAGTGACGACATCCGACACCTGGGAGTGGGAAACAGTGGAATATCCACATCATGAAACCGATCGGACATGCTGACTTCACAAGTCCCGTCCCGTTACCTGCACATCACAGTGATAGATGCCAACAGAAACATGTGTTCGCAGACCCGAAACATAGAGCGATGCAACTTGGGTGCGACTGGAATAAAAAAGGCGTGTGTAGCATAACCAGCCCCAGCGGTAACATGACAAGTCAACGGAACTCCATCTCCCCCTCCGGCGTGTCGACCAGCGTCCACGAGCGAGCTTGGTCCCGAGATAAAGATGTCCTCTTCCCTCTGGGCTTTTTCGTATCCTTGTCCCAGCCATCGAACGTCCATCCATCATCCTCAACGGGCTCATTCTTCCACGTCTCCTCGTGGGGCATAGGTGTCGACTTGCGAGACTTGTCCCGGCGCGCAAGTCGCTCAATCTCATGAAGCAGCCTCATCACCTCCACCTCTCCCAGCTCTTCCCAAACCCTCCTTGCGAGCGGATTGACACTCTCCGCATCCGCCTGTCCATCCTCGCTCACACCCAACTCCTTCCGTCGCGCCTCCCCAACCTCCCTCCTCACCCTCTCCACCACGACACGCGTCCTCCCATCAATCTTGACCCCATTCGCCTTCATCTCCTCAAGCGCACTATGTACCCCCTCCAAGTCCCCCCACCCCTCCCACTTGGCCTCCATCAACTCGTTGTACGCCCGTGCCGTACACCCAAACACGTACGACGGTATCGACGCGCGCGCCGCATGCTCAAATACCGCGAGCGACAACGACGGATTCGAATACGTCGTCCGGAAGATCCGCATCGCGTGTGCGATCAGGTGGGGGTAGATTGAAGGGTTAATCGGTCCTTCGCTGGGCCCGGTAGCAGCAGCAACGTTGTCGTCTTCGCCCTTCCCGTCCCCTTTCGCCTTCACCTTCTTCGATGCACCCGCCATCGCCCGCTTCGCCTCCTCCTCCCACTGCTCCGTCCCCCCAAAGAGATCCTGCATCACCCACTCCAGTAGGTCATAATCTGTATTAAATAGCTCCATTGTCTCCTTCTTCCGATCCAGTTCCTCGTCGATAGTAGAAGTCCACCGTACGTGCGAATGCCGGCGGAGAGTGCGGAAGAGGTCATTGAGCGGAGTACCTGCGTGGCCGATGCTCGGAGTCTGGGCGTGGGGCGTGGCGAAAGAGGATGCGGAAGGGGAAGAAGAGGAGGAGGGGGAGGAACTCGAACCTTTCCTCCCATCCCGTGCAGACACCGCATTAAATATCATATCGAACATATCGTCAAACACGCTTATCTCACGCGCCGTGAGAGACGCGCGTTGGCGTTTCACCACCGACGAACGGCGTACGAGGCCAAGGCTCTGGTTCTCAGGCTGACTCTGGTCATGGTTATTTTTGTCGCGTTTGCGGTTGGGAACGGAGGTGAAAGCAGAAGCCGCGCCGGGGCGGGCGTTCTTGTCAGTGAAGCGCGCGCGCAGACGTTGAAGTCGGACGGCGGGTGGGGTGGCAGGTTCGACGTCAGCGAAGACATAGTCCCATGGCGATTCGGGTGCAGTGAAGATAGAGTCCTCAGATTTGACCGCAGGGTGGGAGGTGGACGCCGCAGCAGGGCTCAAAGTAGAAGTGGGGGTAGAGTGAATAGAAGAGTTATTGAGGAAAGAAACGGCCGCGAGACGACGAGGTCGAAGACGACGGAGCATCACGACGTGAGGAAGAGGCGATAAATGTGGTGAGGAAGTGGTCTTAGACTTGTATACGTAAAGCAAAGCAAAGCGACATAATCCAACAAGGCGCTATAGCCAAGTGGTTACGGCGACAGATTAGAAATCTGTTCCTCTTTGAGGGCGCAGGTTCGAATCCTGCTGGCGTCGAATTTTTTTGGTGACCCTTCTAACATCAAACCCGAGAATATTTTAAATTAAAAAATCTCATCAAAACTCAACAACACAGTAAGCTTTTTTTAGCATCCATGTCATCCATGCAAAAATTAATATATGTTCAAGATTCAATCTTCAAAAATACTAGTTGATCATATTAATTAAAGCTCACTGCATGCTAGACACAAGATTTTTATGGAACAATAGAACATGAACCTGCCATAAAATCACTTGGAGGAACAGGTTTCCATTTTGTTGTTACAATCACATATTTTTAATGTTACTATGTTGCAACAATAAAGTTAACATCATACAATCTTAATGAACATGATACAGAATTGTTGGCTAGCAGTAAGAAAAGGTGGCTGGTGGCAATGGTGGTGCTGGCACATTAGGAAAGGGAACAACAATCCTATATAACCACCAAAGGCCTATGGATATAATATTATAATCCTAGACATAAATTAGCTGGAATTATCTAGGATTACCATTCTTTTAAAATTCCCTGACAACGCCATTCAGTCACAAAAGTGAAAATCAAAGAAAAAATCTGAGATTTATAAATAGCCTATTCACGATCTTGGAAAGAGAAACATGTTGGATTTCTATGGAATCTGCTGGCTAATTGTCTCATAGAAATATCTTTATGTGAAAGGTAAAGTGATAAACATAATATGGTTAATTAATTTTAAAGAAATGTTACGTGGCCAGAAATTTTGTTTGTCCGAGATGCATTCCTAGATTCTAAGTATTAGACTTGAAATCTATACCTCAAACTTGAATCTATGATCTTGTGGATATTGAATCTCTTGAATCTCCTGCATCTCACATATTAATACATTAATTCCAGCAATGCATGACAAGCGTTTCAGTGAAACTCATATCATAGTTCATCTATTCAATGTTGTACATCATCATCAAGTTTATGGCTCAATAGTCAACTGGTTAGACAACAGTGATCTGTCCCTGGACTCCTTTGAACAATAAGTTCAAATCCTGCCAGTGCTAATCACTTTTTGTTCTTCTTGTGCTCTCCGATTCTCCGCCCCCCGCTCTCCCAGGTCCGCCATGCCACACGTCGCTCTGGTGCCGACGCGGCGGTAGGCTCTCCCAGGCCCGCGATCTCAGCAACGCATTACGCGTTGTGTTCCACTCTGACGTGCCGACGCGGCGGTAGGCAATTCTCCGCTCTCCCAGGCCGCGATCTCAGCAACGCGCAACACGTTGCGTTCCGCTGACGTGCCGACGCAGTGGTCCGCGATTCTCCGCTCGCGCGGGTCCGCGATCTCAGTGACACGCCACACGTCCCGCAGTGCCGACGCGGCGGGTACACACCACGCTCCGGTGTCTCGATTTTCCAATAGATCGGCTGACCTAGCCGAACGGGCCTACCAGGTGCCCGCGCCGCTCCACTCGGCGACTTCTGAATTGGCGTCGTTAATGGTGCGGAGGGGCGACCAAACCTGTCGTACGGACTCTAGACCGCCTCCGTTTCGCGTTAAGGCGCTCTCACAGGCCTTCCCCCGCGATCCACATAGCGCTGGGCTGAACCCGCTCGTAGAATGCGGCGGTTATTACCTTTAACCGGCCTGAAATACGAGAGGCCGTTCTAAAAACGTATGTAGCCAGTGACGACGCGCACGCCCTGCGCCTGCAAAATGACCCATCTCGGAAGTGTCAGTCGTGAACTTGAAGACGGCGCGATCCAGTCTGAGTGTTGTGAATCGCAAAGGCTGACGCCGATGCTAGAACGCGAGGCTAGTTCGATGGGCGAGTCGTTCATCCAGAGTCGAGGACACGCAGGGTCGATACGTCCAATCTAGAGGGATCTTGGATACACGTACGTCTCGCGGAGAGACAAAATCGTAGAGGGGCGACAGAGCTGGTATAGTCCTCTTCGTTCTCTATCAGTGTTAATGACGATATGTTCTATGCGCAGCGATGCAAATACCAGATCGAGCCCGTCAACGTCCGCCAGTCGCGACGACCGCTTGAAGTTGAGTCTATCCTTAGGGTTGATGAAAGTACGAAGAATGTTGTCCAAGCAAAGTCGATGGTGGGCCCGCGCCGGTTCGTGCACAGCCAAAATTCCAAATTTAGGCTTGGACATCCAAGACTTGATAGTGGAAGAGGGTATTGTGGACACGTGTTCCCGACGACCGTCAAACATACTTGAGTGCAGCTTGTTTCGGGATCGAAGCGTAGCCTAAGAAACCAACGAGACCTTTGACTCCAGAAAATCCCGTGACGGACGTCAGCATCTCGGATTCTATCTCCATATCCAGGGGCTGACGAACATGAATCCCAAGAGTGAGTTTGAGATTCGAATGGCCAACTCGACACAATGTGAAAAATAGCCATCTAAGTCTAGCGGCTGAGAGATATGCGATCTTCAAGATACGATGTGGTGGCCAAACATGATGCTTGTACATCCGTGATGGTGCATACCGCGGGGATCATGGAGGGGGGGTAAAAGGAAGGAAGATATCCAAAGCAAGTTGTTCGCGCACCTGTTGGCCGGACGCGCCAGGATGTTCAACGTCAAGAAGGTGGAAGTGAACAAGGCCAGAGTTGCTTCGACAATCGGTTTCGAAGAGCAGTCGACAACTCGGCGGGAAGTCGGAAACTGGAATAGGGTACTTGGTAGACGCGAAGGATGGCGACAGCATCTTCAAACGTGTTAGATCCGAGAAGATTGGAAACACGGAGTACGCAGTGGTGCGCCTGGCAGCTCCTTACGTTGACGACGAGGTCTTGGGATGTAGAAAGTGGAAAATGGAAAAGTTGCTCCGTGATTGACGCCAGAGATCACGACAGCCTCCGAGCGCGCTAGGCCGAGAATACGAGCACAGGATTGGAAACTTGAAGTACACCGCGGGGCGCTTGGCCAATTTGATGCCAAATCTAGACAACAGCTATCTCAGGGTAGGGATCGAGGAGAGATGTTTGACAACAAGAGGACGCTGCAACAATCCACAGTGGACCGTTTGTCTGCCACTTGGGCAAAACCGACCGCAGCAGGGTCGAGTAGGAGAATCCTTGCATAGGGATGAAGGTACCCCCAGGCGGGAAGCAAAGATCAAGAACGAGTGAGGACCGAGGTCGACAGCGGAACGACGTTGGGCGACGTGTACCGCGGGGAGCTTCGTCATGTCTCGCCAGCACAACGACTATGGGTTTGGGAAGAATGGACCGGTGACAGTGGGTAACCCAAAGACGGCTTTGATCCGTGGATTTCCTGTGCAGCTTCATCCAACGCTCCGCGGTGGACGAACGGCACTGCAAACAAGAGAATAAGCGTTCGTGAGATACATCTACAACGAATTGGAACGAGTGCTTACTCCATCAGAGTGGCGCGCTTCGGGACACTGTGCTAGAGGAGAAAGGCCAACTAGTAGTGGTTAATACACCCAGCGCAGGCCCGGGCTGTTGAGTGTCTTATTGTTCAACTTCTGGCCGGCGCAGCTAGATCGCCGTCTTCGAGGCGGACTCCAATGGATATGAATGTGTTCGGAAGGATCCCCTCGGAATGGAGCTTCGCGGTGCATGTGCTCGTCTATGTTGTAGTTGTTGTCATTGGTCAACGCATGAAACTCGGATGCGACCGACTCGGCTTGGACTCGGCGCAGTGACTGGCCGGAACCTCCGATCATCGATCCGGCCAACTGTCACTCCAGAGCCCTACTCTCGTTTTCACGTTCTTTTCGTCTTTTCATTACCATTAACCTACTCGAAAGGATCGGACCCGAGTGTCGTGTTAGTGTTATACGGAAAAAAGGAATCGCGACAAGGGGGAGGGAAGTTCAGGGGAAGGAACGCGGGATGTGTAAGTGTATTATCGTAAACCAAAAAAAAAACGTATGCAGCAATGAAAAACGAAAACGAACGAGAGTCAAGAGTAGATGACGCGAGATATGCACGATTGGTATTAATTCCTTTAAGAAGAAGCATTGTGGCTAGTAAATCAAGATCAGAAAGAACACGAGCAGTGAAAACGTGTGGAGACGATCAAGAAGAGACGACGTGAAAAGCAACAAAAAAGAATCGACCCAGAAGTATGAGCGTTTAGTAATGCGCCAAGGTACCGATGGAACATGTGTGTGTGGTCGAGGTACGGATGGTGGTATTGGTATTGGCGAGTGCAGTTTCGAGTACAACCCTGAGCAGGGAAGACAGTGGAGGATCGTCATGTGATTGATGTGAGCGAATTAATGGAGGGAAGGTGAAAGAAAGACAGTCGGCTTTTGATCTTCAAGAGAAGTCGCTGAGATCTCCGAGTCAGCGACATGACCCGGAGGCAAGTTATCTTCTATTCCGAGACTTGGACACGCGAGGTTTTGGTACGCTGGGCAGACTCGCGCCTCGCCCGTGAACAGGCATATAGTCCTCGTCGACCTCTGCGCAATGGAGATGCAAAAGAAGGTTATAGACAAACATTTGCTCGAACCTACTCGATGAATTCAGCACTGCTCATCACAAATCGGTAATAGTAACACTCACTGCGAGTTCGTAAACACGACCTTCATCGAATCTGAATTACATCTCAACAAGTTCGGGGCCATGACCAATGCCATGTTCGCAGCCGTCATCTTCGTGCTCACCAACACCTTCTCCTCCAGGAACAACTGCAAAAAGCTGATGATGAAGATCACGATCCTCCGATTGATCGTCGGCAGTCGTCGGACGATGGCTATACACGAAGTTGGCTCCGAAGCCGCAGTGATACAGTCGTTGTACAGCTCCTCGGGGACAAGCGGGTCCAGGAGCTCGCGGAGCCACAGCTTGAGCAGTGACGCAAGAACATGTGGGTCATCGACGTTCTCGAGCGTGTAATATCCCCTATCGATTCTGATTTTGAGCTCCGAGACGAGATCGCCATCGCCAGGTACTCGAAAGATGCCTTCGCATTTCGTACCGCCCAGTGCGAGGATGCCGTCCGCGAGGAATGGAAGGATGATCGGTATCTTTTCTTTGGGGTAGTTGCGTTCTTGGAGACGCATGACGGCATCGAGGGATTCCCCAAACGTGGATGGGTTAAATGCGGCGTCAGACGCAGTCTCAATCTCTGCGACAGATGGCGGTTTCCCCCTCGGACCCTTCTTTGATATGGCAGAGAGTCGACGAAGACAGTGTTTCGCCATGACGTCCACGCGCCCTTCGGATTGAGACGTCCGTTGGAGAATGAAAGAGCGCAAATATGCCTCGAAGTTTTTCGATGGGGGAAATGCGATCAACAATACGCAAAGCATCTGCCACCCCTTGAAGACGCTCTCCGGATTGGGATTGCCACTCAGCTGTTTCATTAACTGGCAATATATTTCGTCTCGTAGTTCCCCGTGCGTGAGGCCCTCTGCCAGTAACCACCGCTCTTCCTCCAGGAGACCCATCGAATTCAATGGCAGCGAAATCGTCGACCCGTTGTGTACAGGTGCGGGTATGCCAGCTGGCTTTTCCCGCTCACGGTCACCCATGATGTGTTGGATCACCTTGAAGATTTTGACGGCGTCGTTCTTAAGTGGACGGTTTAACGTGAGGAGAGGTGACGTTAGAGGGGTCTTTTGCCATGTCATCATTTGGGCAACTGGAACTTTACGGCGGAATATGAACCCTCTGCGATGCGTAGAGAAGTATTGTCTGGCGTAATCCGATTCCACGAATTGTTGGATGTCAGAAGCAAGGTCGTAAGGCAGCACCGGATATGTCCTAGAAGACAATCATGAATGAAAGTTCGTGTGAAATATTGACGTTACAGACCCTGGTGCGGGCGTTGTCGTGGGATTATGATGTTGAGAAGGCGGAGGACTTCCCGAGGTCGAGATAGGGATAGGTTTGCCGGTCGATCGGTTCTTGAGTGGGCTCATCTCCAACGAAGCCTCTGCTGAGCCTAATTAGGAATGTCACACGTCGAGGGACCCAACGCACCTTCATTAGGGATTGGGTTGCTGATAACCTTTCCATTCACTGTTGGTGGAGTCGACGTACTCCGGGTCATCCAGAAAGCGCCATGTGACGGGTATAGACTCTTTGTCGGGGATTGAGTGACGTCACGCTTCTCCTTAGACTTTGAACTCGAGCTACTTGTGCTTGGCCGTGGCTTGCTCTCCGCGGCACCAGGACGGAGTACCATTGGATGACCGTGATCCGACGTTGATCGCCTCTCCGAAAACGACAGCATCTCCACCGCGGCGTTTAAGCTTTGTGGCGCTGGCGAACGATAGGGTACGTATGAAGAAGACTTGGATCTCGATCGCGATAGCAACCCATCCTCGGTGTCGGTCATTGCACCGTTGCTACCCCCGCTGTTCCGCTGTTTCTCTTCCTTGGGACTTGACTTGCCATTTGCAGAACTGAGTGATATCGACTTGCGGGAAGCAGCGGGGGTAGAAGGCTCTGATGCGTATGGGGATGCGGGAATGGGGGGAAGATGGGTGGGCAGTCCGTTCGACCAACCGCGGGCCGTCCCGTTGGATGACGCATGCTGGTCATTTGTGAAGGAACGTCTGATAGGTGGTGATTGTTGTTGTTGTCTTTTCGGAGGATTCGCGCTCGTTGACAGGGAGATCCGACCGGGGGAACTACGTACCGACGAATGTGACGGCCGTGGTTGCAGATCTGCGCCCCCAGATTGCGGTGAGACATGACGGGTATCCTTGTCAACACCGCCGGTCTGCGCTCGAGTCCTGCGATTTGCATTTGCTTGGCGTTCGGGCGTCGGGGTCTGGTTGCTTGTAGCAGCCTTTTTGCGCATCCCAGTCTGGGAGAGACGACGACCTAGCGCTGTTTGCTAACCCGTTACAGTGAGTATATGCCGTGAACGAGGAAAGAGGCGAGTTACTTGTATGACAGTCAGGGGAATAACGAATCCATTTGGGCGCTCCCAGACGGTCTCCCCTGTTTTAGTTTGATAATAATATGGTATTCCCCCGCGAGATTCATCACTAAGCTCCCACCACTCGCCATCGTCGCTGGGAGGCAGACTGGAATAAAACTAAGCAACAAGATTTGAAATTTGGAACAATACGACTCACACAAAGGTGCCCACTGGAGGGTCCCAACTAACCTGACCCGTCGCTGGGCATGCAAAGAACGTGGTGCTGGTCTTGAAGAAGACGAAACAGCAATTATAGTGGTCCTCGACGACGCGGAGGACAAGACACGACGCACCTGTGGATCGACCAAAGTGACCCAAAAGTTCGCGCCCCACGTCGAGCTGTCCGGATCGAACGATGGCGCGAACGTTCCCGAGAGACCAGGGCTCCGTAGCGGCTCTCCGTTCACGTTTACTTGCGGTACCACGATCGTAGGTTGGGCTGGTGTGCCGTTGGGCGCTGCATCGGTCAACTTGGCCAGCGACGGCTCGGGTGGCGCCACGGGTGCCACGGCGGGATTGGGAGTGGGCACGGTCCGATCGAGTATCTTATCGGGTTCGGCGGTGGCCATTTGGTGTCGTTTTAGCGTCTGGGCGGGGATCGCGTAGAGGAGAAAAAGTAAAGGGAGGACGTGCGGCGGCTCCAAGGTAAAATACAAGAACGAAGATATCTTTGAGTGGATGGCGACAGTGTACTGAGCCGGCCGAGCAGGATACCGACGAAACACCAAACTCAAACGTTGAAAATTTGCGGTACGAAGGCGAGCTTTGGGTGCAGATAGGCTACCCAGTTCGAGTTGACATCCCGTAATTACATTTGGTAAGTTCGTATGTACAATCGCTTATTCGGTTACTACTAACGTCAGGGCTAACGGTCAATGGTAACAACAAGCATACCGTTGGACGACAATTAGGCCTAGGTTGCCACTACCCCTCTGACCGTCTGAGACATATAACGACCATACCGTGTCAGCGAATCTGCCGTCGAGTCCGAAGACTTGAAACACACTGATTGACGTGTTAAAATGAAAAAGATGCGTTGCTGGGCGCTTTGCCGACGAGGGACAGTAGTAACAACTTGACAGGTGGGTTCCTAACCATCATTTCTGTTGCGTCCTCTTCGCATCTTCCACAAACTTTCTCAGTACCTCGACGTCTACTTGGTCCCCTTCCAGCGACTTTTCAACCCGTTCGTATATCCTCGCAAGTCCTCGATAGGTATCACCCTCCTTGCCACCCACGAATTCCCCGATCTCCTCCATCTCTCCCACCCACCGGTATGCTTTTGGAAGCATCGATGGCACACTCTTGACCAACCGGTCGAGCATTCCGGTCTGCGATAGACCCAACTCTCCCACGAGCGCCTCCGCAGTCGCTGGCGATGATGCGTGGGCAGCTAAGGCCAGTTAGTTTGCGTTCACTACACTGTCCATATTTGGCTTACCCAGGATCATCGTAGTATACAAACCCGTCGTTCCCTTGGTGATCCCCTTTCTGTGGCGTTAAATCTTTCGGAAAGCCTGAGAATGGAAGACCCTCACTGCATACGACATTTTGAGCGCGCTTGCAGCTCCCACACCAACATCCTCTCCCGTCAACGGTGACACTTTCAAGCCGCACTTGGAGAACGTCACGAAGGCATCAAGCACATCTCTATCCTCTGGTGCAGCTGATGCGTAGAATGTAGGGTCGTATCCATCCCTTGGCGGGCCTCCGATGATACCGGCATCTATGAACTTGATCCCCGTACCTGCCAAGATCCGTGCAATCCGTCTTGCTGCCTCTGGATTGACAGCATTGCAATCCGCGAACACGAGTGGTCCGACGCTGACACGCTTGCACTGGTCCGCGGCGGCATCTCGAATTTTCTCCGCGAACGAAACGGCGTCTCGAGGTGGCAGTATGCTCAATATGCAGCTCGCTTTGACGACGATGTCTTCCAAAGTCGCATCCAGCATGCCTGCTTCCCCGGCACGTTGACGGGTCGCCTCAGAGCGTCCGTCCAAACTGGTGTAGACTGTACAACCGGCTCTAGTGAGTCTCTTGGCCACCGCGGAGCCCATTTGACCGGCTGCGATGACCGCAAACCGAGGAGGTTGTGCGTCGGCCATGATGTTGGAGGTAGGAGATAAAAGGCCGGTGGCTATAGATAGACCTCGGTCACTCCTGTCCCCTGAGACTATTTTGAGTCGGCTATAAAACATTTGACCTGATCAATTGACAGAGGGTTAACGAAGCGTCCTTGTGTGCGGTGTGGTTAGGAATCTCGATCGGTGGTGGGCGTGCATGAGGACAAATACCCTAAGCCTTATCGCGCAGCAGTATACGGTGAATGAACATGACTCTATGATTAATTGAACACTGACAGTGTTTGCTTTCTCAAGGGTGAGATGTCTGCTTCTGTAGCAGGGTGCGTACTCCTGGTGCCCAAGACATGGAGGAATGTGATTCATATTTTGCTGGCGATGTGATGTCCGTTCAGAACTTGCCATCCTGAGCGATTTGGCCGCGGTGTCTGCGATCATTGTTTGGGTTACCGCGAGGTGACAGGTGACTCGGAAGGAGCCTCGACGCGATCTGGGAGCTCCCGCTGAACCGATCACATTCCGAACACGAGGAGAAGAGCTAAAGAACACCAGTAGAAGTACGCTTGATCAAGTAGTGTTAGAGTAAGGTATCTTGACATGAACGCCGTGACGCTGCAATGGAAGTCCCTCTCAGCTACAGAGTTCAAGTTCCTTCCACGGGTCTTGTTCCCTTCACATTAACGGCGAGCAGAGTCGAGCGGTCCCGTCGATCTCGTCAATGGTTATGTAATCCGGGAATCCGGAATCCGAGGGTTTCCGCCGAGCCAGTCCTCCTGCACGCGCACTTGAACAACGTGGTCCTTGTTTCAGGGCACGGGCGCGTATCAAGTCACATCGCCAAGGTTCACTTTTTGTCCATCCTTTTGTTCGTCACTCATATTTCTTTCATGAACCTACTCTGAACCGCGTTTTTCTTGACTCTCACGCAACATACCGAGAAGTCCAGAACAATCATGATGTGCAAGCTGGGCGCCTTGCGTTCACAGAGCTACATGTGCTCAAAGTACGTCAATCTCACTCCAATCAGCTCCTTTGTACGACATCGCACAGGTGAGTCTCCACAACGCGTGCTACCGTTTATTGTGTTTCACCCCGATTCCGTTTCAAAGCTCACAAGGCTGCCTCGCCTTTGGCGTTCGTATTTGATATCGTCCGTGACATGTTCAGGCTTTCTTCCGGAACATGCTGCAGTTTGACTTACTTCCCTCCCGGGCCTCAGGATGGTGTCCTCATTCGTGGTGAAAACGCTCTCCCAGCCGCAAAGCGCGCATTGTCGATCCTGGACGGCAACAATCGATACGGGGTGTATGTCTTTTTTCCCGCACCACCATTTCCCGCTTGTCCTAATCGCTTCCCAAAGCAAGATTCCTTACCTCTTAGTGAATGATACCTCATGTTTTCCACTTCCCATCAAACTCAATCACTTTTCAGCTAACCAATGGCGGTGGCGTGAGCGAGTCGGCGCGCTGCCACAAACTCAGTCAACTGCTGGGAATCCATGTGAGATCCGCGGTCCCAGATGGCCTGTGCCTTTCACTGAGAAAGTTTCCACCCAGATCGATCCGAAACGATATATCCAGGCGCACACCGTGCTAAAGTCTGTTGTACACAAGTATGCTGATCTACCTGTGCTCGTGCTCGGCGGCAAGGGTGATACCCTCCGTAAGGTTGCTGAAGGGTGATGAGTTGATGTATTTCTCCGCCCCGCAGATCTCTGATCTTGAAAATAGCTATGGCTTCAAGCATGTTTACACAACCCTCGATGTCCTTGCTTGGAATAGGGCGTGAGTTGACCGCCATCGTTCCGTTCACAATAGTTTCTCAAATAGGTAACAGTGTGTGTCCACTTCACGATCATACGGTTGAAGAACGGGAGTCTGTCAAGGCTAGTTCGTTTGCTCGTACTCCGATCAATTTTGAAATTCATGGTCATTTAGACAGCAGACTTCTCCAAAACCTGCATCGCCGCTATCATTGTATTTCATGATCCTCGCAACTGGGTCCTCGATATCCAAGTGATGTGTGATTTGATCCAATCAGGCGGTGTGGTGGGCGGTCCCTACATGGCACAACATACGCGAAGGACGGTCGACCTCGTTTTCTGTAATCCAGATCTTTTATGGAAATCAGATTTTGATAGACCTCGGCTTGGTCAAGGAGCATTCAGAGAAGCTTTCCAAGGCGTGTTTAAGGTATGTTTTCGGTATTTCCCAGAGACAATGACTTCTGAGTTTTCCCAGTCGTTAACTGGAGCGTCATACCCATATATCCAATTTGGGAAACCGACGGAAGCCACTTACAAATTCGCGGAGCAGGTGTTGCGGGGACAATTACAGGAAAATCTCTCTTTTGACTCGGTGTTGGTAACAAACGCACCTCCGTTGGTCGCCACAAACTGACAATTGCATAATCCGCCTGACAGGTACATGGTTGGAGGTGAGTTGCAGGCCCGCCACTGATCAAGAGTGGCAACAAATTGATATCACGCTCCTCAGACAATCCAGAATCCGATATTGCAGGGGCGGATGTCGCACGATGGAAATCTATACTTGTCAGGACCGGTGTGTACGACCCTCGTCAGGGACCGCCAAGCCACCGCCCTACACACGAGGTCGAGGACGTGGAGCAAGCTGTGCAATGGGCACTGGAGCAGGAGTTTCAGCCGTAAGCATGAGGCGGCAAGGAAGGCGGAAAACCTTGGAGCCGTTCAAAGGGTCAGGCAGTACGGATTTGGATGTTGAGCATCGGCAATACGTGGTTAACTTAGACGTAACCGTGGCCATGGCTGCCAGCATGCCTATGATTTTTTTCCCAGGAGGGGCCCGACGAGTATTTGATATGGGGCTGTCCGGCATGTCGATCAGCACGCTCCACGACCTGAGCGGACAGGTCCGTTTTGTTTTGTCTTTTTTCTTTTCTACACGCGGCCCTTTAAGGTTGCGGAAAAGCAATCTCAGATTCAAGTTGGTCAGCTCATCAATCAACCTCAGGGCATATTGTCGGCGAGTCGCCACGCAGTGATCACGCTCGCAGGTCGACAGAGGTGACATGCATGGAAACATAAGATTCTCGGTAAGGAATTTCACCTCAACTTTAAAATTCATCCCAAGGTCGATATCATGAGATCGGTTCTTGTTCGCCGACTTATCAACATTTCCATTTAGGGTAAATAAATTGCCACATCACGTATTCAAGCCTCGGTCATTGCATATGCATTTCGCTATCGGAGTTGCAGGGTTTAAGAGCTTGTCAATGTATAAAGGGTTTCCAGCTGATGCCTTTTGATTAAATTTCGAGTACTCTACCTGCTTGGCCCGACTATCTACCCCTCACTCCCCAACATGGTCTGTGGGTCGACCCCCTCCCGTCATCGCGCAGACCCCACCGCTTCCCCTACTACGGTGCCACAAGTCCGGACTGTCATCGAGTACAGAAAGGACGGTGCTGTCTCCAAGATGCGCTCGCACAAGGGCAATATACCCGTCCTTCCCCAAACGAAACTTTGTCCACAATGTCCCGCGAAGTTTACCCGTACCACCCATCTCAACCGCCACATGCGTACCCGTGAGTCTTGATTTTCTCGTTCGCGAATAGCGGCACCAACACTCAGTGTGTGAATCTTGCAGACACTGGCGACAGGTCACATCGGTGTGATGTAAGCACCTGCAAATACATCTCTTCGGTCCTGCGTGTTGAGTTCTAACCCTGACAGACCTGTGAGGCGCAATTCACTCGCAGCGATCTGTTGACGCGACATAAGAAAACATGCGGTGATTCGTGAGTGTCTTGTTTTCTTAACTATCACCTCCCCTGCTCCTTGTGCTTTTTCCGTTTGCCGCACTTGATCTTACCCGTAAGGTTCTAGGTCCCATGCTAACCGCACGAGGCGACGGTCCTGTCAGGCCTGTGCCGACTCCAAAGTGAAGTGTGATTTGCAGCGGCCATGCAGCAAATGCCAGGCACGTGGGAAACAGTGCGTGTTTGTCATTCGACCCTCCAGGCCTTCCGGGACGGGTCAGATGCCGACATTGTCGACCACGACGGTCGAGCGAAGTTCGGATTCTGAAGATCTGGCGCCGGTGCTGATCTGTACGACTCCCAACCCTGCCACTCCCCCGTCCCCAAAACCATACATCCCCGCGGATCATTTGTCAATCAACCAGCAGGCCGAGGGGGACTGCCATTGGGCGACTGCGGCTTCCGGAGGTAGCACGGACGTGGTATCGGCACCTTCGCCACCAGAACGTTTTTGTTCGGGCTCAACAAGCGATTCGGGATCTCCGGGCTCTGTTCCACCCCCAAACTCGTTTTCGCCGCTCTTCTCAGGAGATCTTTTTGACCCGTTTCTGGCATACCCAAACTATACCAACACCCCCGCTGATCATTCACACTCGCCAAGCGATCCAGTCGCTCCCTCACCCATTTCCGCCGCGGATGATCCAACCTCTTTCGCGGCTCACAGCGTCGACGTCCAACATCCGTTCCATGCTTCTGGAGGATCCGTATTCTATGTCCCATCATCTGCTCAGCAAGTACAAGACGTAATTTCCAAGGAACATGTTAATTTGCAACGTCCAAGATATGCCCAGGATCACTTTATGCCCTCGTTTTCTGGATCGATCCATAATTTCAAACAGCAGAATTTGACCGAGGAACATCAATGTCAGTCCGTACCCCACTCCCGTCACTAGAATTCTTTTCTTGCGAATGTTGTGTACCTGACTCTCCTTACTGTCAGATGTATTTGATTCGTCGACCCCTCACGGTCGAGGTCGTGTCAGAACCGCTGGTCCGTATCAAATATACGGAAGTGCGCGACGTGCACTACGGGAAGGCCACTTCGGCAGTCAGCTTCACCTCACGTCCGTCGACGCTGTCGACGGAGATTATTACGGACGAAACTGTGAGAGTCAGTTATCGACCAGCTCATGCCTTATTTGACCCACCTTGATTTAGGCGACAAGTCCACTAGCCAACCGCGGGTGAGCGGCAACGTTACCCCCAGCCACCAATGGCCCGCGATGCCTTTGGAGAACGACATGTTCGATGCGTTACCGAGGTTTGGTGAGTAGCGATTCAGTCTGCGGATGGACGGAGACTGATCAGGTGGTGTGGTGGGCAGGCGCCGAAGATCAACGATACCGAGCGACCTTCACAGAATGCTCTGTCGATGCTCTCCAATGGAATGGAGCGCACATCGCGCGACGTCAGGTGATAGACCCTGCGTAAATACCCTAAAACTCTTAATCCGTCTCGCTTTCGTCTCCTTTCTTACCCACGGCTGTAGCACAAGAATCTACTTAATACCCATGGGAATTCATCTCGACGTACCGTGATGATATTTGCCATGTTTGTTTTCGATCTCATGACGTGAACTCTTGAATCGTGTCTAGGGAATCCACAGAATACCCATGATGGGCTCGCACGCGTGATGCGAGTGGTGACCGATGCACTGAATCTTCGGAGTTAGAGGGTGAACGGGGACTTGGTGTATTTTTGGAGAAAACGAGGGAGATTTGAGAGAAACGTAGGACACCCTGGGCCGCCCGTTCAGTTCCCACCGAGACAATGGCAGCCCTTATATATGGAATCGACTGTGTCATCGGAGGCCTAAGTGGATGAATAACTGATCATAAGCTCAGTCCCGTATGATCCGCCGGTCGGGGTGGATGGGGACCCGGTCTCTCGACTAACAATGGGAGAGTGGGTCAAAAAAACGAGTCCTGCACATGGAAGACTGCAGTTTGGGAGTTGAGGGTTGGTTCTGTACTCTACCGGTCAATGTCAAGAGGCTAGTGTTGGTGACGATGACGACTTGGTCCTTCTCCCGCGAGTATGACCAGTTCTTTCCTCTTTCGGACTCGTGGCATTGCATGTCGGATGGACTTGAACACGACCACGTCGTCGTCGTCCTGAGCGATGCTCCCGACACCAGCCCTGAGCTCAGGCCCGTCTATCCAACGCGGCCCATTTCACTACAATGCAAAGAGCGCCCGCTCACGCCCGTTCGACTACCGCGCCGCCCTACGGTCGCTCGGCACACGCTCAAGACTGACTAACCTGGGCGTGCTGCTCCTGGTCACGTTCGGCTTCGTATCCTTCTTTTACAATCTCGCCTTCATCTTTTCTTCGCCGTCGGGGTATCTGTATTCGTCGAACGTGGGGTTCGTGGGCTACGCACCGCCGGCAAGCATTCTGGCCACCATACAACGCGACGAGACGTTGGAGCGTCTGTCTCATCTCATTATCGTACCCGGACACGCAATTTGGACGGGTTCGAGGCGGGACGAGGTGCTCGACGAAGCGTTCTGGACGTTGGAGGATTACCAGAGAGGCGGTGGCAGGGTATCCGCGTTCGTCGATCACATCAAGCAAGGGTAAGCACGAGTTTACTTCTTTGGCCACGCGTGCGCGGGGCAAGAGAAGGAGCTGACACAACAACAAAAAAACGTTTTATCAGAGTCCGTCTCGTGTTGCAAGACAAAAATTCCTTGTTGGTGTTTAGTGGGTAAGGGCTTGCTTCGACACGTTTATCTCTGATCGAATGCTAACCCACCGTGTTATGTTTATCTCGCTCCGCAGCGGTCAGACTAGACTTCAATCGACGACGACCGAAGCAGAGTCGTACATGCGTCTGGCGTTGGGCATGGACCTATTTGGCGGAAGCACCCCATTTTCGCGGGCCACGACGGAGACGTATGCCCTCGATTCGTATCAAAACATATTGTTTTCCATCGCACGCTTTCATGAGGTCACTGGAAGATACCCGTCCCAAATGACCGTGGTTGGGTACGAGATGAAGCGGCGACGGTTCGAAGACCTACATCGAACGGCAATCAGATTTCCAACCGCGGTATTTGAGTATATAGGTCTCGAACCTCCCGCCACAGCTGATGAAGCCATCACGGCTCGCCAAGGCGAGGTAAGGGTTGAAACGCAAACCATCCTAGGATTCACACTAATTCCGACGATACTGCGATCCCATATAGCTCAAAAATGGCTATCAGCCATATACACTTGACGTTTATGGTTGTCATGACTTTCTCCTATCGAAAAGGCGGGGTAGGAATCCATTTATGCGATTTCATTCCTACCACGCATCCGCGCCTGAACTGCGTGGTTTGTTGGAGTGGTGTCCAGGCGATCCCAAAGAAATCTACCAGGGTCCCCTACCCTGGGATTGGTGATGTGGCAAGAACCCTTTCACGACGTACTGTCTCCTACATAGATATTTCCACATCCGAATAAACGTAATTTATCTGCAGGCCCGCACAGTGTTGTATGGCGTTCGCCATGTGGACCTGGAACCAGGGTCCTGGTGGAGAAAGTTCACGCCATCAGTTGTATCCAGATTTGGGCAGCCCGGCAGTTGAACCGAGTGTCGGCAAAGAGAGGTACATCCCAGGAAGTGCATGTCGCTAACATATCCAATAGGCTGTGTTGGACATCAGTATTGGTGATCATGTTGACGTGTGACTGACTATAGACGGAGGTACGCCTGGGCCCCATCACTGTGATATCTTTGACTTTGGCGCGGATCGCCTAAGCTCATCGTCCAGCCTTTGTTCATCTCACAGGCGTGGTTCAGAATGTTTATGCACCATGCCGGGGACAATGCGCGCCAGGTTCGTGGTGCCGAGGGGTACTTGAGTATGCTTTCTATCACTTGCGCATGTTGTCTGCTGGTTTACCTCCCCTTTCTGATGGGCACTGAACGTCTGTATAGAGTGTGGCCGCTATGAAGGCCTTCCATTTCTACCACGGCGCGTAGCTCGATGCCCCGAGGCAGGCGTAGCGTTGCAGGATTACCTACTGAGGTTCCTGGACTCATTCGCCCAGGGAAACCTCCTTGACTGTCTCTTTCATCTCCGGGCCCTGCGAAGAGGAATTTCCAAGGTGTGACCAAAGGTGAGGGCTGATCTCCCATCTTGCAGGCCGCCACCGATCTTTCTCTAGAACCCAACCAACGCTTTCATTACAGGTGACAGATACACACGGAAGAAACCGAATGTCAGGGTGCATGGCGTCAATACCTCGGGGCACTCTAGTCATTTCCCTCTGTATAACATCACGAGAGGGTTCTTTCCGCGGTCGCCTTGAGTCCTCCTTGTGGTCGCCCACCGTCGTTTGTTGGATTGCCCGTGGGCTTCCTCAATTAATGGAACCTACCCACCCCCTTGAACCTGGACTGTAGGGCATATTCCCGCTCAGACATATCCGACCGACCGGGGGTTCTCAAAAAATTGTTCGTCGGACTTGATCGCTGCCGTTCATTCATCACCCACACACTAGTGTGTTGTCCGGGGCCCGAGTTGAACCGAGGGAAGGTCAGACGTGTTTATTTCACCATGGACGTTGATGGCTCACGGAAATGAATAAATAATTTTTTTCCTCTTACATTGTCGACCCAGGACTATGCAACGTTTGGAGGGACGAGTCCAACCACTGATCGTACCAATGGAGGAGCTCGACATTGACAAACGAGAGCTCCAACGGGAGCGTGCACGATGATGACCTCCCGTCGCTCGTACGAGCTCCACGATCAGTTTGATTTTGATCACCACCAACCCGTGGCCAATAACGATCGCTATCAATCCCAACAAAGATCCAGCCGGGTCTGGTTCCGAGCCGGTTGGTGCGGCATGCGCGCACCACACACGATTGTCACTTGCAAGGGCTGCTAACGGTCAGCTGGAGGACGGCGATCCGGTTGTTCGGGTCTCGCCTTTTTTTTCTACAAAAAAAGGGGTAAATTTGCCTTTTCTGTATTATGGACACGCACTGGCACGGCGGCTTTTGGTGCTGCGGTCCGCTGACGGAGTCGTGGAGGCCATGCGTTCCCTTTTTGTCTGGTTGGGAAGTTGAAAGTCGTTGTGCTGTGCGAAACCTTTTCTCCTGCCTCCCCCCGCTCACGCTGCATTGTCGGTCGTTCGACCCGCCCGGGTTCATATCCACCCTGGCGTTGGACTCGATATGAGGCTAGGTATACCAATGGTTGTCAGGGAAGAGCGTTGGACCAGATGTCTTTGCCCGGAACCCAATAAGGACGAGCCAAGACCACAGGTTCATTGTGACCATTCAGGTGCTACTCATGATGCAGCGTCCAAGAACGATGAGTGACAAGCGTCTTGGCACGGTTTTGACTAAGTCTTCGATGCTTCTTCGATCATGGGTTTCCTCTGGCGTATCCTCAGAGGAACAACGCCTGAAAAGGTTTGAGGGAAACTCTTGGACCAAGATGGGCTGACAGCGGTGCGTGATCGTGTTGTCTCGATCGTCTTACCTGCGCCGACGGACGCATTAGGGGAGGACAAAGTGCTGGTGGTAAATAAGGCAAGTGCGAATCAGAGCAGCGCCAAGTGGATTGGGGATAGCCTCAAAGAGAACGCTTCCAACGCCTGGACTACCTCGTCCCTGGAACCCAAATGGCGTCCTTCCCATGGCCCCTGTGTGCGTCGAATATTCTATTCGTTTCATTTACACCGCTGCGGACCATGGGCGGACGGTTCCCATGTAGGGTAATGAGACCTAGCATCCGGCATGCCTTGCGCGCACTCAACATCTCACTCTTCGCTTCTCGATTATCTAGTCATGATCAACCTCGCTCGATGGGGTTTTTATGTTAATAATGGGCGGCATTAGGATAGGACAATGATAACGACATTACTTATTTATCAAGGTTCTTTGCTTCTTTGCTTCCGGTAACTTGACTCACCAAAGACCAATGAAATTTTGCTATAAAAAAAAAGCGGTTGCTTGGATTCTATACGTCAACTTGTACATACGGAAAGCGCCCCATTAGTAAAAAGAATTTGAGCTGTTGACATCGTCCCCATTTAATGTGGAGTAGGTGCGCCCCGATGGTACGGGTGACCTTGGAGATCGGGAAAGGTAGAGTGTTTACGAGCACCCCTCAACTGAATTGTTCTTCTGATTAGAAATTGTCCGCTGCGACTTCTTGGTATTCTGATGCGGGGGGATCACATCACGCTGTTATAGCGGTGAGCGGGAATCCCGATCAGCGCCGTCGGACGTTCAAATTTCTGGGGTTATGCTTGGGCGGTCTGTGCCGATGACCCGGACAAAAACAAAGTTTAGATAACGCGGCGATGTGCTTAGGCGAGAGAGGAGTTATGTGAATCACCGGGTACCAGATATTTTGGACACTCAGAAGGAGAAATTGGGGGCGAATGGCTCGTTCGGACAAAGACAATAGGGGATGCTGGAGGTCGCCCCCAACGTCGGGCGTTGTGCGGAAACTCATGTCTCCGATCCATGTTCTGTGTACCCCTTCCACCATCAGAGTTCCAGGGGAAGAAAAACAGGGAACCCAGCTCAACGACCGATACAGGATTTGCTCACGAGTCAGACAGCAACTCGGAACGTCACATCAACACCGTCTTACTGGTTTGGAGGCCAGCGGCCAGAGGCACCTTGTCATTTCAACTTAGGTGTACCAGGGAAACAAGGAAACTGTCGCGCTGATTGCTGTCGACTTCCTAAATAAATTGGAGTACACCGGCGTGGTACCGAGATCGGCCTGATACTGGAAAATGTTAGTTATGAGATGGTCATGCCAAATTATGGCTCTCACCGCTACTAATATGGAGGACTATCTACAGCCATGCCCGCACCTTGACGATGGTTTTTTCTTTTCTTCCTACCAACATATTCGTGAAGTGATCACTCCTCCACAAAACGCAATCTGTTGTGAGGATATGTAGCAAAAAAACCTGGACTAGCACGTCCTAGATATTCAAATTCCTGGACTCGGTGAATAGTTATTTACAACTACTCGTGTGAGGTGAATGGAAAACAGGCTGGTCTCGCGAGGCCGTTGCTCTGCGGAGGTTCGGAATGAAGATGCACCACTCCATTAGGAAGGTAGAATAATTCGCGGACTTGTAAAACATTTGACTCTGAAGTCCTAGCTTCGCTATTCCTTTGACTTGATGGCCAACTCCACCTCGTTCCGGACAGCAATCAGGAGAGTAGCGAGAAAAAATGTCGTGAAGAACGGTGAGCATAGCCCATTTACCCGAGTCGACTCCGTGTTCTAGTATTCATATAAGCGGATATAGCTCCTTCATCAAAGGCTCGCCTCGCACCGTCATTGCAGCCCATGGGCAGAGCCAAGAAGCTCGGGTCGCTGCATGTCGCACCCCATTCGCGTCCGTCATTCGCGCGAGATGTTGCCCCGCATAGTGGTAAACAGCCGAAGCGGCAGGAGTGCTCGAATCCTCTCGAGGAGCAATTCGACCTCTCCACGCCATCCCTGTCCAAAGGTCTCCCGAACGATTTCACCTCGCCCCCATTACTTCCCGGTCTACTGCAGAGCGTCAAGGAGACGCTGGGTCAAGATGCCACGCCAACTGCGATCCAGGCGCTTGCTTTGAAACATCTGATGAAAAAGCCGGATACAGAGTCGAAATGGAAGGAGTATCTCCTTGCCAGTGAAACGGGATCTGGCAAGTCGATGGCGTACCTTTTGCCGCTGCTCCAAGATCTGAAACGCACTGAACTCGAACGTGCTGGTTCTCCGCGCAACGTGTCAGCGCGGCCACTTAACCCGCGGGCCCTGATACTCGCACCGACGCACGAACTGTCGCGACAACTAGCAGGATTTGCGAAAAAGCTCACACACATCATCAAACTGCGTATACTATGTGCATCTCGAGCGAACATGCAAAGTACCACCAAGAACGACGCAACTGCATCCAAGATGAAGATGTCCATGGACGTCGTATTCGATAACGACACAAGCGACGTGCTGGTTGGTAGCGGAGGCCGCTCGTCTCACGGAGTCGACGTACTTGTCGGGACCCCCATGAAGCTCTTGGAGCTTGAGAAAGGCAAAGGGTGGAATTGGGAACAAAGAGCGCATGAAAAAGCATCAAGGGCTTGGTCAAAGAAGACGGATGATACCTCTGCACGGAAGTTCTGGGTGGACGAGCCTGCAATGGGCCTGGAAAGCGTTGAATGGGTCATTATTGACGAAGCAGACATCTTGTTCGGTATGTTTGATCTTCCTTGCTCTACGTGGCCGAGTTGAACTATTGAACGCCTAGACCCCGATTTTGAGGCGTCGACGCGTCAACTACTAGCCGACATCGCTGCGGCAAAGGGACAGTCCGTTCCTGTCCTTCCCGCTTCCCCCGTCTCGTTAAGTGAGACACGACCGACTCCGGAATCCCCACAACCGATATCATATCCCTTCCATCTACTACTTACCAGCGCTACCATACCAAATTCCCTCAGTAATTATCTGTCTACATACCATCCTGCGCTAATCCGCCTCGCGTCCCCAAAACTACACCACCTCCCCAATACTCTACGAATGGAGCATGCCAAATGGACAGGCGGGAACAAAGATGCGGACATTGAACGCCGCATTCGGCGCGTATGGGCTGAGGATGCCATCGCACACGCCAAGAGCGCTCTCCCCTCCGGCAGTCCAGTGAAGCTTTCCAAGATCATTGTATTCTGTAACAAGAGAAGCAAAGTGGAACAGCTCACAGCATTCCTTCGTACTCGTGGTGTCGTCTGCGTCGCGCTTACGGGCGACGCGGATGCGCGAAAGAGGGGGAACAATCACCACTTGGATGGGTTCTTGAAGTCGAACGACTTGACTCCGACGACGTCAGGCTCTCGACCGCCGAAACCGCCAGTTTCGAGAGCTGGTCTTTCGAATCCCGCGATTACTCCTCATGTTCTCGTCACGACGTCCCTCCTCTCACGTGGCCTCGACTTCAGCCCTGATGTCAAGCATATATTCATTGTAGACGAGCCGCGGAACATGATTGATTTCCTGCATCGTGCAGGGAGAACAGGTCGTGCCGGAGAGTCAGGCAAGGTTGTCGTGTTCGGGCGCGCAGAGGGACGGGGTAGTGGTCGGACGGAAGAGATGCGGAAGAAGATTCGGGCGTTGACGTAGACTGTAGAACCTTGGTAATTTTGTGCTCTTCATGTTAATGACGATCTCCAACTCACCACTTAGTCAATATAGATCAGTGTGGATTAGAACACCGCGAGCGTCGTTGAGAACTTGACCCACTTGACACTGATGTCAAATCCGTCTTGCTTCAAACTGTCTTATGTTGACCTACAGCCCAACCATTGGCTCGAAGTAATCCCTCATGCACCTTGTTGGACCTTCAAAGCTTCACTAATTGTTCGTCCATATTTGATGCCAATTACACATCACCCGTCTTAATACACGAAGCCAAGTATACATGGACGTCACCCTAAGGATGAATTTGAAACTTTTGTCAACACTGGGGAGCGGTACATAGGAAGTGAAGTGCCAGCATCGAAAACAGGGAAATAGAGCGCAGAATAACAAGACACGTTGTCCGGGGTGTACTCCACGGTGTCGGAGTCTTCTCGTGCGAGTCCTGACTCGCGTGGACAGCGGTACGGATCTTGATGTGAAATTTTTCTCTTGACCCTGTCCAAGTTCAGGTCGCTTTCGCAGACGCGTTCCAGGCAAATATACTGAGGTCCAACACCACACGAGCCTTGTCTGGATTGAAAGTCACCGTTACGGTGGTAGATATTTTCTCGGCGGAGGGTGTTGAAAGAGATCGAAGTATCAATAATCGGGTCGCGGTTTAACTTAGAGTCTGTTCTTTGTAACGTTTCCGGACAACTGTAATGTCGTCAGGTATACCTGAAAGCAAACGGCACGTGAGCAAAGTATCGGAGGGCTACTCTTAGACCAGTCAAGGCATGATTCTTCATCAGTCTAATATTACTCGCACTGCTTTGAATTCTTGGTTCTTGCATGGGGGTAAGCCAGGATTCAAAACCCCAAACTCCAAGCTGTGAGAAATTGAGGGTTTTGGGAGGCGTTGCTATCAGACCAATCAAGAATAGCATTTGAATGCAAAGAATCTCACCGCGGACATACCCTAGACCAAACGGTCTGTTTGCCTCGGAACCGAGCACGAAGACCGCAACATGGCATCCTTCGCGCGAGATCGTCCGATTTGAATTACACATGCGCGCGAGTGGCCACGATGATAGGGGATGCACGGTGCCCACTTCCGGCCTGGGATGGCTGGACACTCACACTCATGTCTGGGACACTAGCAGAGCGCAAATTTTGGGCGTTTGAATGCATGTATTGCCCTGCGGCTGAAAGAGACAACTGAGTTCGTGGTGAATAATGGGGAAAGGTGACACTGGAAGGGCACAGACTCACATCGACAGCTCAGGCCAGACTCAGAGTGGCGTGGGTCACTTACTACTAGCTTCTTGAAGTTATGTCACAACCAGGTGCCCGGCCTCCGTCCATAACTTCCTTGTACCTTTCAGACTCTAGGTTGAGCAACCATTTTACTAACTTGCTTCTAGACATGTCTAATGAGTGCGTGAAAAAGTAGGGTGGTCTCTCCCGAACCCTCTCACACATGTAGACACTCCGACACTGTCGATTCACGTTCTTCGACATCAATTTACCTTCCAATGGTGCTTACAAGAAGCTCATGCCTGAGTTATTCAAGGTCCAGTCAACCTGTCGCTCTATCATGATACTGCCTTATGACCATATGGTCCTCTAGAAATGCCATTCAATTATTTCTCGCCAAGTTTTAGCTGTCGCTGGCGTTTGTCTTGGGAGATATCCGCCTCCATAGCGGCATAGCCTGGCCTTCGCCTCGTTCGATAGCGTCTCCGCCTGTTCGGTCTCTATCGTGGTGTGCGCTCGTCTATCATATGGGATGTGCAGACAGAGAACGAGCCACCCGTCCTCTTCTGCAGTGCCAAAGTGCACTCATTTGGTACGCTCCGTTCTGGTCGCTTTCCTTCTGTGGACTCATTGCCGAGTCCAGTTTACCACTCTCGCGTCAAACTCCTTCCTTTGTTTCCCTTTTGTCTGGCTTATAAATGACATAATGGAATTATTCTCTACATATCCATTTTGAGCAATCGCTGCGTCAACTCCTCGAGCTCTGCGGATTGAGTCGCTGGCCCAGATACCACACGGCAGTATCCACTACCAATCCACACGGAGAACAAAGTGACGGTACACGCTGGGACTTGTGTGTGATCTGTCTGAGATCTTGTCCGCATGGGTACCGTGTCTGTCTTGGACAATCCAGCGGTTTGACGACTCCCGATTGCATGGGCATTCAACCAAATGTTGCTGCTCATGTAGATCGACCGGCGTGAAGCTGCTGCCCTTGTAGACGAACTGCCTCTTCTCTGCGTACACAACGAATCTAAACACGATGTACTTCGGTCCAGCGATTACTTATCTGTACGTAGCATACGTGACGTTACTGATATGTGACACAGCTACGTGTAATTGACCCCTATTCCTCTCCTGCTCCAATACGAAACACAACGCTTGATTCTGAGCAGCTTGTTGCACTGAGCAAATTCAGGGATGACATTTGGGGCAACAATCCCATCTTCAATAAAAGGTCGACCCGTATCTCAGGAAGGCCCCAGCGAACCATCAGGTACGTTGGAAAGACGTACGCTCAAAGTTCTCTTGCATCATGAATAAAACAAATCTGATTCCGCTCCCTTTGCCATGACCGTCCTTGGAGGAGTCACTCGATGCCGAGAGCGGTGTCAATATAGGCTCTTTCTTACATAACCACCACACTCACTGATGCTTTCCACTACCCCAGGCTCCCGATGTCGGTCTTCAACTCGTCTCCATCGATCCACTTCCAGCCGCATTGAAAAAGTTGAGCTTCGATATCCCAGTGGAAAACATAATCGTGAGGAGCATGCCAAGCGCGCCAAACTGCTCGCCCAAACGACCGAGCGTCGTGCTGGCACTTCAACCAATCCATATCGATATGCCAGTTGTTCCTTCTCCTTCGGAAATGCCTTCTAGTTTGCAGTTCGAAACGGCCTCTCCAGGACCTGCGAAGCTTGTTCCAGTGGCGACAGCACGTCGACATCAGCTCATTGAATTTGTCAGGCAAACGTTCCCAGAGGGCAGGGTTCCAGACCCGTTGACGCTCACCGGTGCGTCAGAAATCCAGTTCCGCCCCCGATATGTGTTTAGTGGTCTTTTTACTCGCTGTTCGATAAGAACGCGGTCCGACAGAAGTTTGCATGAGTTACCACATATAAGATCCCCAACGCTACCCTCACTATGTCAGCTAGTGATGACCGAGGACATATTTCAAGAAGGTACTTTCTTTCGATCGCGCACAATTGGGGTTTGAAGAAAAACTTGCTAGTAGCCGGTCGGCTGCCACACTGGAAAGCGGGTCGGGGCACGGAAGACGAACCTGAATGGTACATGCTCGCTTTGGATACAATTCCCGCACGACGTAAGCCACTCGTGCCACTTTACCGGTTTCTCTGATGATCTTTAATCTATGCAGGTGCGCAGGTGGCGGTGTTTATACTGCAGTCGGAGTGCTCCCGTGTCGGGGAACCAGACGACCACTTCTATGCTACTTTCTACTGGTACGCGAGCCAAGTGACTTTGGTCGTGCGAGTCACGAAACTGTCAGATGTGCTGCTGCGGAAGGGTCCAAGTTGATAAGGAGTCTACGCAACATTCCCGTGTCCCCGACCCAAGTGTGTTGACTGCGAAGGCGCAAATTCGAGGCACTCGCATGTCCTTTCCAAACACAATTTAACGTGCTTGCAGGCGCACCATAATTTTCCAAGTTGTCCCATCGATGGGTACCACAGCGATCTGAACAGAGGAACACTAGTACGAAGTTGTACATGCGGACGAGTGGTGCTGCCGATGGAGGCTATATAGTAACTTAAACGCGTCCGACCGACCTTGACGTCGTGTATAACATTCTTCAACTTCGCTGACACCGCTTGAGAGCACCCTCAACCCGGTCGATCACATCACCTCAACTTTCCAAGTATTTCCGTATCGTTGAGTATCCAATTGTGGAAAGTAAAACCTTCCTTGACGCATGTCGCGATAGCACAGAAGAAAGCGGTGACGGCTGGGATAGATTCTGCTTGAATAGGAGAATCAAGGACGTAGATGGAAAAATTAAATTATTTGAAAACGTCGATCCGAGGCTCTCCGGTGCTTGACTCGGGGGCGCCTCTGTAGAATGTCGTCTTTGAAAGTTGTGATAACAGGTAGTCGAGCCTGAGAGAGTAACCGCACGATCAAGTCCAAGGATTCCGATTCCAAGACCAAGTCGTGGGAGAAGACAGGGGTGAGTTAGAATCCGGGAACGTGACAACGAGAGAGAAAACTGGAGCTGGGTTAACGCAGGAGCTCGAGACAGATGCACAGGATCAACCGCATCCGAGGCGACGGAAGGACAAACCACGGAACAGCAGCACATAGACAACAGTCAAGGGCTACCCAACAAACTGGAAGCAAGTTGCTCCTGGCACCCGTCATGCAAATCGCCATTGACAGCCTGCAAAGAAATCAGGGGTGGTCTTGGCATTTCTTTCGACTTCGATAACGCAAACGATGTCGCGATACATGAGGGTGTTTTGCCACGGCCTCTGAACCATAACGTCCTGTTTGAGCGATGACTCGAATGTCACTTCTGAAATGGTGGGTACATACCCAAAAGGTGGTTCAAGACCGCCGACGGATAGCATCGTTGGCCCATCTAAATACATTATGCCAACGTTGTCTGTATAGCTCCCAACCCGGGGGTTTCACCATCTGCTCGCCGCGCCAAGCTCTGTAGATGTATTGGAAACGCGTGATACCGTCAAAGAAAGCGACGAGGGCTGGCACGGATCGGACTTCAATAGCGGAGTCGAGGACATCAATCTTGAGTGTGTCTGGCAACGTCATTCCGTGGCTCTCCGGTGATTGAGGGGGTTCTATATAGCTTGGGTGTCGATGGCAAGCGCAATGTGGCGGAGCGAACGACACGACCGCAGAAGCCGTACCAGTCCGTTTAGTGTAATTCCAGCGTGCGTATTCCAGCCCCAACGTAAGTTTATGATAAACTCTCGCAAGTGAGGCCAGGCAGAGGTCAATCTTAGCAGGTCGTTGTCTGTCAGGCCCACATTCCACCCGATATCGAGGCGGATGCGACGGAGATTGCTGAATCCCACACATGTCCGTAGGTCCTCCAAGCTAAGTAAGAGAGCCTCTGAGCGGGGAACGTTACGAAGGTGAAATTGGGACAACCGCAGGTCCTCGAGAAAGTTACCGGCACCGGATATTTGGACGCCTGCAAAGAAAGAGGAGAGTTCTGGCTTGGACGGACAGTTGTCAATAAGAATGACAAGAATTGTGACAACAGGCAGTCGAGTCTGGGAGAGGAACGAGGGTATCGGTTGGAATGATTCTGATCGTAATGTCATGGTTTGCAAGTCGGGAAAATGAGAAGGCATGAAAGCCGTCAAAATAGCATTCAGTATGAAGTCGAGCCGGGTCAATGCAGGCATGTGAGACAGATGCACAAGAGCGTCCATATCCAAGGGGATCAGAGGACAAATCACAGTTTGAAGGTCGCGCCACTAGCAGATACAACGGGAGACGATGTTACCAGATGTAACATCAGTCCGGCCATCAACGTAGAGTTCAAAGTTTCTGATATTTGAGGAGAACTCGTGGGACGACTTCAGAGAGTCGTGGACCATGTGCGGATCTTCGTAGACAGTAATATTGACGGAGATTAAGGACGGGAAGGGAAAGCATAACAGGTTCACGCCTCCAGGTGTGTAATTGCAAGACAGTGAACGGAGGTTCGGGAAGAGTGACTCGGGAGTAAGAGCGTTCAAGAGGATTTTAAATGATTTTTGGTGAAGCCCCCACCAGAAGTCCTGTACTGTTCGGATGCGACGTGTGTAACCTTGAAGAACATCCCACTCTCTCTGGGTCAGCGGTCTGCTAAACGAATACTGAAGAAAAGTGAAGTCCACTATTAAATCCAACAGAACACGGTGATGCTTGGAACCATCTCACCGTGCCTTCTGACACTTGATGAGAGGGGATAAGTTTGCCATCTCTCTCCATAACACATCCAAACCCAGTTCCTTAAATATACGGCATGTTCTGGCCAGAACAGCTAGATCGGAACAATAACCATCGCAAATGGTATGCAGACGACGATAACCGAAGATGTTCAAGAGCATTTCTTGTACTTTGAGTGCGTGATGCATCCTCTGATTCAAACATGGTCAATGGATTTGGACGTTGGATGAACGGGGCGAAACCGATCGTGAGAAATACCATCATCCGATTCATCATTAGAGTGACATGCGACGCATCGTCGTACAACAACCAGTGATCATGAATGTTACAGTGGGAAACAAGAAATAATACGAAAACTAAGTGTCATAGTCAACTAGTCACGTTCCGCTCAGAAAGGGTTATTCACGCACGTGGAAATATAGTCATTGATCTCGACACAAAGAAAAGCGAAGGCTCACAACGAAGGCCGATCCTGATTGACAACGCACGACGTTGCTGCACAAGGTCAGAAACGAGTAGGGTGAGTACAAAACCAATTCACATTATGTAAAGCCCAACAGGAAAGGTTACGATAAACACGACCGAGATACAAAAGAGAAGTACCACAATGTTCGCCTCAGAAAGAGAACGACGTTTCAAAATCTACACAGTCGTCCACAGGTTCGGTTCGGCTCACAACAGTAAACTCGAAGCGTTCGGGTCGCTCAAAGCAATGTTTTCCATCCAGCGTCACGACATTTCTTCACCAAGCGTTTCACCTCTTGAGAACGTGCACGCGTTGTTACGAGGAGGGTGTCTGGCATGTCGACGATGACCAGATCGTCGACACCGAGACAGGCGATCAGCCGCCCGGATCCAGGGACGACAATGCCACCAGCCACTTGCTCAGTGAGAACTGCACAGAAACGGCATTGGTGACGACACCAAACATGTAAGTGGGAACACACACCGAAGTTGTTGTCACCAAGCACGCGGGGTTGGTTAGCCTCTGCAGGAAGGAGATCTGCAAGAGAAGAGAAGTCCCCAACATCGTCCCAACCTGATCAGAGGTTGGCGTGAGAGAAGCATCCTTTTGATCCATCAAAGCACGTGGAACATACCGAAAGTCGCAGGTACGACGGCCACCTTGCCTTCGGCTGCAGCTGGCTCCGCAACCGCATTGTCGATAGCAATCTTCTCGAGGCCGGGCCACACCTGAGCCAATGTCGCCTGCCGTTTTTCTTCGTCCGTCCAGACGCTTGCGATTTTTTGGAGCCCATCGTGTAGGTCAGGCTTGTACTCCTTCAGGAGCGCCATCAGTGCAGTCGCTTTTGTCACGAACATACCCGCGTTCCATCGGTAGTTACCCGTGCCAATATAAGCAGCAGCCGTGCGAGCGTCTGGTTTCTCCTTGAAGCTCGACACGAGTCTCGCGTTCGGAGCCTGCTTGATCCCCAGCGTATCACCGAGACGGATATATCCAAACCCAGTAGACGGGTGTGACGGCGCGATGCCAATAGTGACAAGATAGTCTTCCTTCGCCACCTCGACGGCCTCTGCGACCGCGGAAAGGAACGCGTCGTCACCAGAAATCATGTGATCGGCGGCAAACGACCCAATGATAGCGTTTGGTTCTCTCTGTGCGAGGACAGCAGCTGCGAGACCGATGGCTGCCATAGACTCTTTTGGCCCAGGCTCACAAAAGAGATTATGAGGAAGGAGATCGGGTAGTTGTTCGTAGATAGACTTGACGTGTCCTGGACCAGCGACGACCGTCATACGAAGCGGCGTAGAGAGGGGTAATAGCCGATCCCAAGTGGCTTGAATCAGAGACCTTCCTTTCAGAGTAAGGTCGAGGAGGAATTTGGGGTGCTCTTCTCGAGATAGTGGCCAGAGGCGGGTACCAGCACCCCCTGCGGGAATGACGACATAAAACCCTGGGATATCGCGTTGTGAAATGGAGATGGTAGTCACAGCGTTGTCACCGAGCGGGGAAGGAACGAGAAAAGAAGGGGGGACTGGTGAGAGGGTGGGAATGTTGTGGGGAGAAAGAAACGGGGACTTTGCACGGAGTTGAGGACTTCCGGGGATGGGCGTCATGTAACCAGGGGTAGATACAATACGACTTCCGTTGCCGTTGTGATTCTGTTACAAGATCGTTCAACCGGCGGAAGCATAATTGAGCCTGGGACGGACGGACATTTATACCCTCCTTAACTTGTTTCTCAAGACTGGCGTTAGCGAGTCTCAGCTCTGCACATTCTTGGCGAAGTGCGGATATCTGAGTTTGCTGTGGATAACGCTTATCAGAACGACGTTGTTGAACCGAACAAGAACTGACGCACCGATTTCTCTACCGCGCCCAATATCTGCGCGAACATTGCCTCCACGCTAAGAGCATTTGCGGTGGTATCTCCCTGTACGGGTAAAGAACGAGGGGTGGTGGTCATGGTGGTCAAGGGTCAAGGGTATTCAGGAGGAGAATTGGGGTTTTAAGTGAAGGGAATGAGGTCGTTGCTGCAAACGTGTAACGTGGTTATGTGCCCTCGTTGTAAAACATCCTATTTTGGTAGTCTCGGTTCGGGCGTCGACCATAAGGTACTAGTATAAATACGTAGACTGATCACCCCATGGCCTTGGAAACACGTAGGAAACGCCTCAAGCAAATCAAAGTCGTAACTCAAACACGATAGCATATATACTCTCCTCAAGTCGACGCAGCAAGCCGCAACAGTGGCGAGAAACTTGTCCGTATTTTGAGTCATTAAGAACGTACCGCAGACATCGTAACCAACCTGGTCGATTCGCGGTCCGCACTGAGGTCCTTGGCATATGAAACCATGTGGAATGAAAAGTGTGCGTGGTGTCTAATCGCTCTCAAACTCCACTTCCTGATACTTGCGTGCTTTCTTGTGTGGATTGGCTAGCGACGCTCCTTTCGGTGGACGAGTCGTTCCAGATGGTTCTGGTGACAAGACATGTGGGGGTTAGCAAGAAGGGCAACGTCGTACAGGCCTGTAACCTACTCCGCTCCGGCTCGCTTGATGGAGATTTCGATTTAGCCTTTTTCGCTGCTTTCACGTGTGCGAGCTCTGCCTCCAATGACTCGATTTTCCGCTGAGCTGCCTCAGTTCCGTCAGTTTGAGCTTGAGGGGCCACTGGGGGTTCGGGTACGTGTGACTTCTTTGGGGAACGTGGGTGGGAGACTTCAGGAGATGTATGGCTTTATCTCTGAGACAACTCCAGGATTCATTAGACGCACCTTGTCTGGTAAGAGATGGGCCCCCGGCTATGGCGGTTTGGGCAGAGAATGAGGGCGGGTATAGTCGACACTTGCGAGACTGTGCTTGGAGGGCGACCTTGGTCAATCGTCAATCACTGCTCGAGGACGGACAATCCACGTTTCATACTGCACTGAGAATGTTTGTCGCATAAGATGCTGCTTCCTTGGCAGTCAACTCAGTCATCGGTATTTCTACCGGCCTCTTCGAGGTGGGTCCCAATGTGAGCTAGAGATGGTGATCGTTCAACGAACGGAATCAAAGAAGGTCACGACCAAATTCACGTTTATCTTGGCACCCATGTCAGGTTCCCAGTCTCCGACACACAGCTCACCGTTTACGAATGCTTCGGACAGGTTATGAGCGAAGCTTTCCAGGACTTGAGCGTTCGACTTTGAACCCTGCGTGACAGCAAAGCGCGTCAATACAATATCGGAACGCGCCACTCGAATGTCAGCAATGAACCACGGGACGAACAACAAACTGTGTGATGTCCCTGGCGGACCATGATCCGCGCCACCATCTGCCCTCGGGTCCCTTCAACCCGACGTATACGGTCCAGGCAGACTCGTTGACCCCAGAGAGGATGATAAACCGTTCAAAACCTTGATAGATGACTTGAATCAGCTCGTCAAGGCCACCGAAATGAGACAATATGTCCATCTCCACTGAAGTACTGATGGGCCGAGTACGGAACGAAAGTAGAACAGGAAGGCTTCAGTGCGAACGGCGGAAAGTCTGAACCAAGTGATGCTGCACCGCCACTCCGGACCTGAGTCGGTCCGAGCCTCCGAGGATCTATTGCAACTGTTGTCCAGTGGCACCATCATGATGCAGATATTGCGGGCTCATTTACGCACTTTGAGAGGCGAGGGACCACTTGTCTTCTTGCAGTCGTCGCATTAGGTTTGAATGACAACGAAATGCCTCCACACATACTACGGATATCATGACATTGCACAACTCCCGTCCGTGCTTCCTCGGAGTCGTGGCTATGTCCAAGGAGATGTCCAAGACTACTATGCTCCATATTACCGAGATCTTTGTGTCCACAAAGGTGCGTGATCCGGACCTTTCGGCGGTGATACTATCATGGCAAACGTCATATGGACTGGGATATCCAGATACTTCTACACGTACGAGCGGAATCTGGCATCATCATGGACTTATCAATCTCCTGACTGTCTAAGTCTTTCTTCATAACTATGACAAAGATATCTGAGAATGAATCCGGAGTATTGCAAACGGGGCAAAACCGGGTCACTCGATATTTCGTCATGATGAATAGTACTAAAACATCTCATACGCGGCGGAACGACGGGCAGGCATACCTACCCTGAAGCTGGGCAAAATTCGACTGATGGATGGCATCGTATTGTCAAACAAGGATGGTGTATGCAACATTACGGAGTCCATTTCCCGATTTGTTACAACACGTCAAATGCATGATAGACTTGAAAGCTAACCATAAAACGAATAAATTTACGCAATATCAGCACATCATACGTCCATACCTTTCAACTGACACAAAGGGTTCAATATCGGAGTTCAGGGCGCATCAACCGGGTTCCAGCTGATGGCTCCCGCTTTCCCCATGTCAAGGTTATCCAAAAGTGTCATATCTTCCGGACCGAGTGAGAACTCATAAACCTCGGCGTTGGATTTGATCCTGCTCGGAGTAGCCGACTTCGGAAGCGGGACAAACCTGCAAGGACGAACAAAATTGACACATCCTTCCACATGAACAAATGAGATGAAAAACGCGCCCTTTCTGCAAGGACCACCTAACGAGTATCTGAGCAGGATCTCGTTCGCACTAGATGGATCCAATAAAAAGGCATGAGGACGCTGGTGCGGCGTGTTGATAATAGTTCAAAATTCAAACCTTCTTGGCTATCGCTTGAATCATCGGATGATCCATTTGCCCGCGCAAAATCGGGCAATAGGCCTGCATGACAATTTGGTGCGCGCGACAGTAATCCACGATAGGCCGTTGTTGGCACAAAGGGTGGAGCTACAGACGGAAAAGAAAGTTACCACCTCATTTTAGAAACAAATGAAACTTGCCTCGATCTGATTCACAGCGGGCATCTGCAGCCCCGCGTTTTTGATTTCCTCGAGGTGTTTGACACCACTAGATTCCAACGTGAATCAATAGACAGAGTGGCGGATCTTCAAGTTGGAGAACCCACTAGTTCGACACCCCGACCGTCCTGATTTTCCCCGCTTTCTGAGCATCCAGCAAGGCCCGATATGTATCCAAGCGTCGCTCCGTCCCAGAAAAGGGGTCGTGGATCAAAAACAAGTCGACATAATCTTTCGATCCCAAACGATAAGCAAGAAGCAACGAGTGAGTTGCCGAAGACGTGATTCAACACTCGACTGCCCTACCGAAACCAAACCTTGCAAGCGATGCGTCGACGCCCTCGAGGGTACTTTCATAACCATGCGTTTTGCTAATACATTTCGTGGCTTTGGGCATTGCCGAAAGTGAGGAGTTGGTGCGAGGAACTCAACCTTGACAAATACGCAGCGTACTGACGAACACGTCGCCTCGTGGAAGGTTGCTTTCCCTGAAGGCTTCACCGACTGCAGCTTCGTTCCTGTATGCCTGCGCGGAGTCGACGTGTCTGTAAGCGCCGGCAGACCAGACCGTGCCGCTATGGTGGTGGACACCGCGCTTCGCAGAAGATCGATCACATACCGATACCCGACTGCAAGGGCTGTTAGAACGGACTGTCGTGTGTTGTAATTCTGGTACACGCCGAACCCAAGAAGGGGCATCGCATGACCTGCATTGGCCGTCGCCGTGCCACCAGTTTACAGTAGTGAGCAAATTGTGAACAGTATGACAGGTTGAACTCTAAATACCTGACGTTAATTGAACAGTTGATTTAATGGTAAGCGACATGCTTGCAGAATACGCCGTTGTTTGAGGTAACTGCTACTAGAGCTTCTGGTGGAGTAAAATGAACGGCGTCAGATCGTCGCAAGAACTTGCTCACCAAATTCAGGGGGTCATGTGACCATTTTTGGAAGCATAATATTTTAATACATAGCAACTTACAACGTACTGTATATTGAATGGGTGCCGAGGCTGGGATGCGGTCTTACTGAATGGCTGAGGCAAGGCCCGTTACGAGACAGCACTGCTATGGCCGGAACTTCTGCCGTGTGGCTATTCCCCTGCAACGGTGATGGGCAGCCTTTGGTTGAGGTCGGAAGTCCAACTCAAACCTGAAATACAGAATATGTAATTGCACGAATCGCGATAAACCTAGTCGGGAAAGAACAAGCGGAATGGTGTGGAGGCGCAAACCACAAGCCCACATTGGCCTCGTGGCACGGACCAGACTAATCCTCATCCATGTCGCCAAGCCCCATTTCTCTCCGCCTCACTACACGTTCCCGCATAACCTTCCTCGCATTCTCCGTTGCAGATGAAAGCTGACCAGCTTTGGCAAGTCCAACTAACAGCGCGTGGACAAGCCCGATGTGGTTGTGACGGCGAAGGCTATTCTCGAACTGGCAAAAGGACCTCAGCGATAAGCGATAAGCGGACCTTAGAGTGTTTCAACGACGTACGGCCCAACGCTCGCGTTTCGAGTTTTCGTTGCTGATTTTCACGAAAACTTGGCTGGCTTCTGAATGATTTCCTGTTTGCTCCAATTGTTCTAACTGTGCTTTGAGAGCAGGTAAAGGATCGTCACGAAGGGCAAGTAAGCTAAACTCCAACTAGCAAAGATGGAAACTCAGTTCAAGGGCGGTCATCTTAATCAGAGAAGTTGCTTACCGCTCCAGTGGGGTAAGTGCTTATCCGGTGTTCGATTACCTCTCTAGTTGGGTGGATATCATTCCTTTAGAAGAATATTCGACAAAAGTAACCCACCTTGCTTTCTTTAGCCAACCTTCCCCAGATTCTTCATATGCTCCGTGACAAACGGGATGCGGCTTTAATCCGTCGAGTTCATAGACGCTGCCCATGACGGGAATGTAGACGACAAAGTGATAAACATCTTCCGCTTTCTTCGGCAGTCCAAGGCCATCTAACGAAATAGAATTTGGCGGAGAAAGTGCGTTATGTGCTTCCCGTAACCAGTCCGCGCTGGTCACCGCCATGCCGCACGTCTGTGGATCCATTCCAGTCGTAAAACTCATCAGCTCAGCTAGCTGTCCTCCACAAGGGAGCGACGGTATATTTCCTAGTGCGTTTATTACTGCAAGGGTCGCACAGGCGTTGTTGACCGTCTGTTGTGCAAAGAAGCCGGGAAAATCGGTGTCATAGTACCCTGCGGTACTATTTGGCTCGCTGGCGTTGGAAGGCAGCCATTTGAAGAGGAATATTAGCGCGTGGAGAGGTTGCAAAACAGATAATGCCTCTGGATCGAGCGAGTACAGGTCGTCAACGATGTAAGGTACACCGAGGGTTTTCAAGAGTTCCCTGACCGTTGAGAATAAATTTTAGTTCAACGATAGCGAGTGAAACCTACGTGAAGACGCCTGGATCGGATTCTGTGAGCTCCCAGCCGCTGGAATGTTCGTCGGACATGACGGCAAGCTTGTCAGGAAATATAAAACGGACAAGCCAAAGTTAATTCGGACGCGTCATGGCCACGTGACGAATTGTTTGGCAAAGGCCTTACAAACAAATATGAGACTTGACCATGTCCACCACAGCCGAATCGCCTCCGCCAGTGGTAGATGCCAGGACAGCCAATAGAGAAAGATTCGAGCTAGAGCTTGAATTCGTACAATCACTCGCAAATCCCTTTTACTTGCACTCCCTGGCCCAGCAGAACATACTCGAGCAGCCCGCGTTCGTCAACTACCTCGAATATCTACAATATTGGCGAGAGAAGGATTACGCTCGCTTCATACAGTCGGTGTGGTTCAATCTCCTTTTGACGCTGATCCGGATATTCTCTAAGCTACCCTCATGCTCTGCACCACTTGGAGTTGCTTCAGCATGCTCGCTTCAGGTCGGAGATAAAGAAGGACGAATGGCGGGAGTATCTCAACCAAAAACAATTTGATCACTGGCGGACGTGGCAAGTTCCCTGGTTTGCTTGTGCCCTCGAATATTTCATGAGTTCCGTTTCCAGGCGAAACTATGCTGCCGCACCTATCCCCGCCGAGGGGCCACATGCACAGGAACTTGAGAAGCATGTCGCATAATGCTGCCGTCGTGACGACTCCTGAGTTCCATCCATTGGGAAGGTGACCACGAGTTACTGGTCTGAGCGGGCATCATTCGGAGGGTCTGATCCACGGGTCGGATCCTTGCCCATCACGGACAGCTGTATCAGTTGATCACCCGAGAGTAGGAACAAGCCAAATAGTCGTAGTTGGAGTTGAATCTTGATATCAAATCAGACATGTAGTTTTTCACACGCTGTGTTGTCTTGCCACACTCCTTTTGGAGCCAATGTTTGACGTAGCCCATGATGACGGTCAGCTCGCCCGGCGTCCATCCACACTCTTCCGAACATGAACCAATATTGTCCGACGCCGAACAGGAGTCGGGGGCTGACGGTAGGGACGTTATCTCCGACGCGGAAAGCGGCGTCCATTTTGCATCGCAGGCAGAGAAGAAGACCTATTGGTGGAGAAATGCGCTCATTAACACCTCCTTCATCTTGGCATGGTAGTACACCTCTGCTTATGTGTTTTGTGGTATGACTGAACGCCTCTGTACAGGTACCTATTTGCAACGGTACTTTCCGTCTACAACAAGTGGCTCTTTTCTCCAGACCACTACAACTTTCCCTACCCACTATTTGTGACTTCGGTCCACATGTTCATCCAGTTTCTGCTCGCCGCTTTGCTTAGATATACTTTCTCCAAGCGCTTCGCTTCTGATAAGAGGCCCACTCTGCGTAGCTACAGGTGAGTGAATCTGAACATCAGTGACGCGAAAGTGATACTATTTTTGTAGCATCAAGGCTGCCCCTCCTGCAGTGGCAACTGGCCTTGATATTGGACTGTCTAATGTTTCTTTAAAGACCATCACACTATCCTTCTATAGTGAGTGTTCTCGTTAATGATCTCCCCTCGGGCGATACGCGGCTGACATTTGACTTTAACAGCCATGTGCAAGTCTTCCTCGCTAATATTCGTCCTGTTGTTCGCATTTCTCTTCCGACTGGAAGCATTCTCCGTGCGCCTGGTCACTGTAATCCTGATCATCTTCGCAGGAATTCTATTAATGGTCGCATCAGAAACTGCATTCGTCCTGTCTGGGTTCTTGTTGGTCATCTTCGCGAGCGTATGCGGTGGCCTTCGTTGGAGTCTCACACAACTCGCAATGCAAGACAAGTCTATCGGGCTTGATAGCCCGCCGTCCCTGATATTTTGGTTATCACCGACCACAGCTCTTTCAGTGGCTGTGATTAGCATCGTTTTCGAAGGATGGATCACAGTGTTCTCGTCCCCTTTCTTTGCTACCGTGACTTCAACTGTGAACACACTGCTTATGTTTATTGCTCCGGGCATCATCGCCTTTTGCATGGTCATGAGCGAGTACTAGTACGTTCAAGTGGCCGTGTTCACTCTCCCATGCAATATGGCACTGACTACACGTGATTGTACAAGCATCATTCAGCGAGCCGGCGTCCTTCCAATGTCCATAGCGGGCATAGCCAAGGAAGTCTCCACCATCACGATATCCGCCTGGTTCTTTGGGGACGAACTAACACCTGTCAACATCACAGGTGTTGCTATCACCGTTTCTGGTTAGTCTTTTTCCTCAGCCTCGTACGTTGGTTGACATAGCGATCGTAGGCATTGCACTTTTTACGTATCACAAATATCGCAAGACAATTAATTCCAGCGTCGCTTTCGATGAACATGGCAATATCGTACCACTCGATTGTGAGAATCTGAGCAATGAAGGGTTTGTATACGACCATGATGTAGAGTTGACTGCAAGCTCGTACGATGCCAGAACTGTACATTCATCTGTAAGTGTTTACGAAAGGACACTCCGTGCTTGGCTAGATAACTAAAGCAAGTACTGCAAATATTCAGGAGGCTAACGGAGATATCCATCGAGATCTTCTGTTCTCCGGCGAGGGGCTTGACGAGGGGGATGAGGACGCCGAAGAAATTCGGAGTTTGAGGAGTTCTAAGCTGAATTGGGACGACAGGACGAATAAAACCAGACGTGTATAGATGGACTATCACCCGTTCTCGTTTGATCCTCACTATATTAGTTATTCTGGTGAGTAGGTTGTGGGGATTGAGTTCACATATTTTGTATTAGCTTACTCTTGCCATGGTATATGTAGCTAACTCGGATGACCCTGGTGAGTGAGGCGACGTAGGGCTAGAATTACGTGGGGTGCCTAAGCCATCGGGTTTGTCGCGCCGTTGATCCGAAAATTGAATGTACATAGCTGCTGACGGAAGGTTCCCGTCAACGGCGGAAGTGCTCGGCAATCGAACCACCGTCCGTTGAACTGCTCAAGTTTTTAGCTCTTGCTGCGGACGCGGGGGCTTGGATGATTCAGAAGTGATGACATGGCGTCGGCATGCGTTGCCGGATGCCGACGCATCAGTTTAGTTGCAGTGCACAGCCAATCACTGGGGTCAATGTGAAACCCTGCAGTGCCACTGGGAGCGGAAGTATCCACACGACTGGGAGTCAACCTGGGTAACCTGAATCTAAGCCTGGATCATATCGTTGGCTCCGGATTCCCATAGAAAGCCAGCGCAACCCGCCGCCTCAAAAGACTGGAGCGGCCCAGAATTACTTATCGGGTCAGCGGGTGTTTGACGTGTTATGGAACCCCATCTCTGTGAGCCCATTATGATCGCGTTACGGCGTCTTGAGGGCCTCAGTTTTCCATCAGGAATTCACAAACTGTGTTCGCGTACAGCCGAGTGGACAGAGTTGCGGCCTAGGGCATCATGATTGCCAATCCCCATTACGGCACCGCCCTCCTTGAAACAAATGCAGATATTCACGCGGAATTTCTGGAATTGAATAAACCCCCGGCGGCTAACTCGACCCGTTTTATTGATCAGAAATCGATCACGGCACTGCTACTGGTGTGTCCTGTTGAGTAAGTGCTTTATTCCAGCACGCACCTGATCGCTTAAGAGGTTTTCCAGGTCACAAGGATCGGTCCAGCGAGGCTCCACGATTCGCGGATCTAGGCATCGGAGTCAACGCTTCAATATTTCGGTGACACATGAGTGTGACATCTGACTGTGTGGGCCTCGAGGTATTATATATTAGTGCGGATATAAACAGCTCTACACCTTCGTCATCGAATCACTCCCCATCTTCCTCGAACAATGGAGGGCTTCCAGTTTATCATCGAATCCCCGCAGGAAGCTCAGAGTCACAAGAAACGCCCTCGACTCGTTACGTCCTGCGATAATTGGTAGGTGCCTTGCGCCCTGGCCACAGTCCGCAATCTTCACTCCCTCTCCCATTAGTCGCTTAAAAAAGATCAAGTGCCTTCAGCTCAGTCCGGAGACCCAGTGCGAAGCATGCAAAGTCGCAAAGATCCCATGCAGATTTCGCGATCGAGAGCGCTACTTTGCCGAACGCAGTCGAGCCATCGCCGGACCCAGCGTCACACGTCCAGCTGGTAAAGCTGGATACATAACTCATGACACCCCCAGCAGGCCTGGGAGTGTCGCTCCTGAGTTCCCTGTTGCAAATGTTCCTTCTGCTCCCCAAGCGTCGTCGCTGCCCATGCAACGTTCTTCGTCATACTCGCCACCACAGTCCGCGGGGTACGATAATGATGGTCATGTGCGCTACCAATCCTACCCTCTCGACCATGCCAAGAACTCAGGATCATCCTACGGTCACCGTGCCACCCAGTCTGGTTCTGGATATTCGTATGGAAGACAGATTGGACACTCTTCACTCTACAGGTCGTCTCCCCTTTTCGAACCCGGTCACCCATCGATTCCCCAGAGGGCCTGGATGCAACAGTTCATCCAATTGTTCATCAGCCACATGGGTGCACAGTGCCCATTCCTCAGCTACGAAGACGTATACGACAAGTTTCGACGTCAAACACTGCCTCCGTTACTCTCGAATTGTATTGCCGCTCTGGCTGCAAGGTGATGTCCCTAGCATGGACCACACAGCTTGGGCTTAACATCGTTGCAGGTTCTCCGATATCCCTGAGGTCGTCTCCAGAGATTCTCAAGCTGTCGCTGAGGCCTACTCTGATATGGCAAAAGTAGGTACCTTCTCGCTTGCGAGTTGCTGGCCCCAACCAAATGATTTCAGGAACAACTGTCAACGTCGCTTCAACATCCTTCTGTCGAGACGCTCCAGGCGACGATTCTCCTCGCGTGGGCAGAGTACAAAAGCGGTCGTGCGCAGGGTACGTTCTCGTGACCGCATGTGTCCGGTTGTTGCTGATGACTTCACGGAATTTAGGTTTTCGGCAGTATAGCGACGTGCGTGTGGTCTCCCGATGCGCGACCTTCTGTGTCTGATGCCACTCCCACAGCTTGCCACGCAGACTGCCATGGCGATTGGTTTGTCGGAAGAATCCTCGCTCCAACTGAGCCCCTACGATCCATATCAGAACCGACTACGGATTACATGGACAAGTCTGAGCCAGCTGCGGCTTTACGCCTCCTCGAGTATGGCTCCTCTAAATTCCCACACTGGCCGTCGCTGATCTGCCAAACAGTGGCGGCGCAGAAGCTCGGCTGATTATCTGGCACCTGCTGCTAAGATATTTGTTATACATTCAATGCCTCCGACGGGAGAGAGCGCGACTGTTCAACATCATGCCATTTTCGTCCTGTCCTTACTACTTCCAACTCTCACGGGGAAAGTCTAGGCATCACCACATCACCTTCGCTACGTCTGCAGAATTGAACCATTCAGGGCACATGTCATACCATGCACAGCTGTTGAAGCAGTTGTAAAACGGACAGCAACATAATATATTTACATGTATGATGCTTCTTCCATTCCGTTATGGATGGATGATTTGTCACTCACGTTCTGGATTTTATCTGATAGAGTATGTAATTTACATCGTGTCCGGAATATAGTACCTGCGACCAGGCTTGAGCGAATCCGAACTATCGGCTGCTTGGCTCGGAAGGGTCTTTCAACATCCAAGAAAGTGCGAACCAATCCGGGAACAACGTTCCCACATCGTGTCATACGGGTATGATCTGACGGCATTAGCTATGACGATTAGGAAATTTAGACGTCGAGTTCCACCCGCAACGTAACGGTTGCCCCAAAAAAACACCTTGAACGAGTAAGAGCAAGGCGCTCCAACAACGTTTCAGAACCCTCGTAAACGGGCGTTGCCATAGGATGACTCCTTCGACACTGATCTTTGAGAGACCGCTACCCCTGATTATGAATCATTGACTAGTTGGATGTGTCAGACAGCTGATCTCAGCTTTCTCGGTGCATTAGTGTTTTCGGAGGATAGAACCTTCCGAGGGTGCAGGCCAACTGGCTGTGTTTGTGGATCCCATTGACATCCGACGCTCGGCAAGAAAGCAGTGAGGGTGTTTGGGGCTCAGGTCAACACGTAGCTTCGGCAAATTATTAATATGCCTAGATGAAAACGGGAAATAGCGGAAGGGAGCGACTACACTTTATTCTTAGAAATGAGTAACATGGCCCTTCTAATCGGCCGAGGTGGACTTTGGGAGGTTCGGTGTCAGATGATGCCTTCCAATGACGGTCATCCGTCTGAGGAACCAAGGAGCCGCAAGTACAAGTTGCCAGTGCGTACGTATGCAGTTTACCTATGAAAGAGGCGAAGGTGTGGCATTGATTGTTGTTTGATGCATCATTGATGTGGGCGATGAAAAGGATGATCTTGATAGGGTTGTTATCCTGGAAAGTCCTGAAGGTTTAGGGGTCATGTGTACCCTGTGCATTACCCATATGCAACTTCAGGGACCGGTCCACCACAGCTTCCTAAATTGTGCACATCCCAGTGATTTGTGCATTACCGTTGATTGACTTGCTTCCCAGTAAATTTTGTGCCAGCGGAAGGCACCATAAGCGCTGGTGCTATGTAACGGTCCGTGGTCGCCGCAGGTTTGGACGCCTGTTCGGGATAGATGGTTATTGACGACAGAGTCATGTAACTAGCTCCATAGACCTGTCGATGATATCTGACTCTTCGTCATCTAGCCATTGATCTTCGCCTCTGTGACAATGACCGGGATTCGGAATGTTCGCCTGTTTGCCAAGGGAGACACGTCACTGTCAACTTAGGATGGATATCATTGGCATCTGTGTGAATTATTTTTGACGCACCGTGTTCAAAGATGGGCCGGCTATTATTTGCGTGGTCGTTTGAAGAAGCATTGCGTCGATCGATACTCGGTTCCGGAGTAGGCATTACCTGCATTACCGGCATGTATTGCAGATCGCTCTAAATTGCGAGTTTAGGACATTCAGATGCAGTTGGCAGTAAGCTAGAAGCAATACAATTCTTTGTCGCGTGCTGCAATAGTTACCTTCCAAATGGATTATGTCGGGGTGTCGCGGCCGACAGCCTCCCTTCGATGTTGACTTGTCCCTTGCGATGACCATGTGTATACATAGTTTTGAGCGACAAGGTTTAACGCGCTGGATTGTCACCTTAAATGATTATGGGGTCGCGTGGCTATCTCCTAAAGATACTCAGGACCGACCTCCGAAGACATAATGACGTCGGACCGGAAGGTGTTCTGTGGCAGTCGTACAAGCATCAAGGAACATCATCGGACATTGCTTGAAGCGATGGCAGTCAGTTGTTGTGTAGATTCGGAGGAAGATCCGGTAACACCGACCCTCCTTTGACATCAAGGTTGCCTGCCACGTCAGAGTCTTCCAAGAATGGGGAGATTCAACTCACAAGAAGCCACGTGACGTGAGAAGAATGTCATTTACCAACATTAGCAACGTTCTGAGCTACATCTCTGATGGCTGGTCAAAAAATAGACAAAAACAAGTGCGTTCACAACCTACCGCATGGTTATCACCGTATCATCCCGTCAGCGGAAAGGCCTGCCAATCGTAGTCTGTAGTCTCCACGTACCAGCTTTACTTGGAAAAATGGACAGTCCGCTTGCGCGACCCGAAGGGTGGTGATATGATTCTGCCAACAGTCAACAGGAACAACCGATCAAAAAAGCTGGGCGTAATTTGCGAGTCTTACAACCGTTACCATGAACATATTCTTGGAAGGCACAAAAGGACAAGGAAGTCGATGGCTCTGGGGCGATCCCAGTAGATAAGACGTGCTTGCGGAATCCTCAAGGTAAGCACGATATCTTCCCATAAGCCACATAGAAGGACGCGCAGAGACTAGATGGTAGAAAAAGCCCCAAACCGAGTGCGATATTAGTCAAGGTTCAAGCATACCAGTGCTCATATCACAGGGATGTGTTGCCAAGGGTTCTTTTCCCACGCATCTCAACTGTGTCCCTACCAGGAACTTATCATACATAACTCAGTGACCAAGTTCAAGTCGGGATACCTGTAGACCGGTAGCCGGCACGTTTCACCTTCATCGCCAACGGCGTCCAATGACCACAAATGGGGTTACAGCACATGGTGCCCGTTGATTCTATCAAAGTACGATGCAAGGTGACCAGTAACCCCTGAGCTCCTGTCGTATCGTCACTATTATACTGCTTTAGTCGACCAGTCCGCATGGCCCGTGTTTGAAGAGAGGTCTAGGGACATCAAGATTCTGCATCATGGTTCTTCCACATCAAAAGTCATGGCAACACTGTACTTTGGTTTTTCCTCCGTGTGCAAAGGGTGGGTGGAGTGGCTGTTAATCGGTCGTTCAGCACGCTGACAGGTCCTGCTTTTTCCTCCGCGGATTTTGAATTCACCCTCCTCATTTTGCCAACGCGCTCGAGGTATTCTGTGGAGGGTTCATCGGCCGAATCCAACCGCAGGGAATTTTCTTTCATTTCATATACGCGCCATATATTGCATTGGCTCAACTATTTTTGCAGGTTGTCGATGTGAATGGCTATGCGCAGTGCATCACGGCGAGCTGCTCAGGGCTCGGTGGGACCCTAAGTTCTTCGTCTCGCCGTCTTCTCCTCGGAGTACAGCGAGTTCTCTGGGTGGCAGGTACTCTATTAAACTGTTTCTCGTGATGATCATATGATTGACTACAGCGGCATTTCCCTGTAGGAACACGGTCATCGGGTTTACGTTCTATCTCCATGTGCAAGTTGTCAGAAGTTGGTATTCTTATTATTATTATGGCGCGTGCTAATTCTTTTTCACCTTCACCCTTGTTTGATCATCCGATCAGACGTAACACATTGTGGTTGGCGCCACAAGGGAACGTACACGGTGGGATCCACTGTTCTGGGTTTCATTAAACTTAGGCGCATTCTTGTGACGATTAAACGAAGAACAAGGAGACACGCACACGGTTGTTGGTCGTCAGACGCGTGCGCTACCTCGCAGCTACCACGCCTAAGCAAATTTTCATGGGATACAAGCGCGTGGCCTCATCCTTTATTGTGTGAGTTGTCTATCTTGGTTTGATTATTTTACTGTATAATGTGAACTGATACAACAGCAGCGCAGGTTGGTGGGTACAAGGCATCCCAGGGCAGGATCATTTCCTGAGAATTTTCATTCCACAGGATGGCCTATGAAGCCTCACACGAGCAAGTTCCACCATCCCTCCCCAATTACCTCATGCCTTAATATCCATAGTCATTCATGTCGCAAATTCGGGGCTATTTCAGTTCAAGCTTGTTCGAGTTTTTGGACCGTCATCCACGAAAAATATTTTGTGTCACCGCTGCATGTTCCTCACCGTGTCACGGCACCTAACCATCCCACATTCATTCACTCCGTCTCTCGTTCCATTTTCATCGCAAGAGAAAAACGACCCTGCATACACATGTTGTGCCTTCCGGGACATGTTTGGGCATTTACCATAGAAGTGGCATGTTTGTCAGAGCGCCTTGTGGACGGACGGATCAACGTATCCTACAAAGTCAAATGAAAGCTTGGTCGTTGGTATATGTCCAGTGATCCGCGTCCGGGTCAATGGCGACCCGACCAGGACCATTGTAACCACCTCAGATATGCAGCTCCATTCCGAGGAAAACGGAAATTAGAATTCTACGGGTGGTGCGTGCCGCGCTGTGCTCTGCCTTCCACTGCTGTGCTTACCTTCACCTTCACCACCTATTATTCACTTGTTCACCTACTACAGCATCCACACGGCCAGATCCTCACAATCTGAGGGGCAAGGGAACCGGTCTCACAGGTGGTAGTAGATCCTCTCTTCCTTTTGGCCGCCGTTTCCGCCTTCGAGACAGGAAATCTAAACCGTAAACGCAAGCACAAGTTGAGTTTCTGGGAGTGCCGTTCGGGTATAATAGAAGGAACCGTATGGGGGTCGTGGACTTGTCCCACCATACGACCGCAGCCGCGGCCAGAATAAATTGAATGCTAACATGCTGTTTCCCAGAGAAGTGGCTAGTAAATACGTCTCCCGTCTTGTCTCGTTTCGCACACCTCAATTCGAGACGCACGTACGCGATGACTATCCGCGGACATGAGAGGCGAGCTCGCGCGGCGTATGGTGAAACACTGCCCTGCAAGGCTAATTTCGTACAAAAGTCAATGAGGGCCACCTACCCACAACCCGGGGTTCGGTGATTATGTCGATGGGTATGTCATCCAACCCAGCCAAGCCCGAAGTTGCCATGCACCCACGGGCACCGACCTATGAAAAGAAGTGGATTTTGGTTCTCGAGAATTGAGCAATCAACCGTGGCATCTCATTCAGTAGTTTTTTTTTTTTTCATCTCCGTCCTCTGGTGTGCGTAGTTGGTGGTATGACCAGTCCGACTGGACCACAGGACATCATGATCACTCGGCCGGGCCATAACAGGGCCTTGCCGTACATGTTCCCTGTTCCCCCACGTGTTGCGAGGGTGGCGTCCGGATCGGCGGGAAAAAAATGACTCAGACACGATGCATGTGACGAGAACGTTCCGAGATGCCTACAATGTAATTATGGTCAGGGCAATTTTCTCCCATCCTGTAATGTAAACAAAGTTGCAACGTAGACCTCCGATTCAAGGCGATCAACCCAAGGTGATCCGGATGGGGACGTGCTCGACGGGGTTCTGAAGCAGACCCCGATTCAGATCAAGGTTGTGGGTAACTCTGGGTAGCCATGGATGGAAAGTCGACGTGGGTATCCAATCAAACTATCCATTAGACATTTCGAAAACATATGTATGCAGTGGAAGTGTTGACTAAGGTAAGAATGCGGTCGTATGAAGAAGAAAAGGAGAAGAAAAAAGGTCGAAACCTTACGGGACTATATAGCATTTACTCGGTGGTTGCACGTCTTACCGCGAACATTGCGCATGCGTGGACGTGAGCAGGATATCGCAGGAGGTGGACGTTTTTCGAGATGTGGCTCTTCTACCGGAAAATACCAACACAAACGTTCACCCACCCGTCCGCCCCTGCCAAACACGCTCCTAGCCAACCCATTTCCGTCTCTGGAGGCGCAACGATTCCCTGGATCAATGCGTACGCAAGGTCAGAACTGGCTGACGGCTGAGGTGGGAATAAAAGCGGGAGATGCATCGATAGATAATGCGACAACGTGTGTGTAGAACCTAGATACGTCAGAACAAAAAAGTATGCTTTCATCAGAAAACAGACGGCATGTGTAGGGTCAAACTAAGGGCGCATACCATTCTCTAATATTGGCGGTACGAGGTCTTGAATGACTGGTCCGTCGGGAAGACATAGTCTGACAGGCACACTCCGGACGTTGTACGCCCCATCGCGATCAGGTGCACTTTGCTGATCAGTGGACGCCGGACGCGCATGCGCAGAAACACCAGAAGTAGGTGGTGGTGAACTCGGTCTTGTAGGTGCGGTCGTAGGTACGATCTTGGAAGCGACGCGCCAATAATCATCAAAGTTGTCTGAAACAGGCCAACGGCACGTGTCATAGACAGTCATCGCCCAGATCAGTCAGCCATGCTAGCTCCCGAGACGAGACAGTTTAGAGCGCAAGGCCCCGGCGAGGGGGAAAACTCACGTTCTTTGATGCCCTCCCATATACCATCTTGTTCGGCCTTCCGTAGGCTGGTCATGCGTTTCGTGTTGCCCCAGCGAATGAAATCAGCTTCTTTTAATTGGCCCATGAACGCTTGTTTGCAGGATTCGGCCGAGGGTGGGAGGAGGAGTTTTTCGGTCGGCGGGGACGCGAGGTGAAGGATCAGTTTCAATGGTGCGACTTGTATATTCACGCCCAATCCCGAGGCAGGCGCGGCTGGTCGTATTGAAGCCGATATAATATGGTTGTCGTAGATCAAACCAATCGGCCAATGCCTGCAATGGGTGTTGCATCAGAGTTACTGTCCATGACCACAACGAAGGAAAGTCAACGAAGAAATGCATCCCATAGAAAAGGAAGCAAGAGATGTTCGTGATCCGGTGTGAAAAAGAAGCAACCTACCACTTGAGCAAAGTACCCTCCTCGCTCTCGAACCACCAATCCTCCTCCTTCAGGATTTTGCCAGCCGCCTCGTCAAAGACGATGTCCATCAGGAATCTTCGCAGCTCTGGCATGAGCAAGGGCAGGTAGCTGACCCTTGGTGCCTGTATGTAGTAACATTCGAGTCCGCGATCAGAATTCGCGGGAAGTTCTTTGGGATCCACGCGGATTTCGAGCGGGACGGTTCCTTCCCATGAGAGACGCCGGAAAAGGGCAATCGAGGCGGACGTCGAGAACGCTGAGCCAGTGTGGTTACGCGTTGTACCGTACGCGGACATTTGACGAACAAACGCAATGCAAAGCAAAGATTCATTCAAGGGCTATTTACCAGCGCACGTGACCACCCATTATCCTAGAGCAAAATCTTGGAAAAGTATTGTTCCACACCCTCAACGCCGTGCACCATGGCACCCACGACACCATCGGGCCTGACGACGACGACCTTCTTCTCTCCCTTCACCGCCAAGTACGCCCGGTAAGCATGTCCGCCATAGTCAACCACAACGTCCGCCTGCGCTGCATTGGTTTCGCCCGTCACCTCAGAACCCTGCGGAAGGATGATTACCGCCCGAACAACTTCCCCAGGATACTTCCTCGACACCTCGAGAACATCCTTTGAGAACGTCACATCTGGAGTGAACACGAGCACTGTATGGTAGATCGGGCAAAACACGTCGAACAGTCTGGTCTGCGCACCACCGTCACCGATTGCCCGATCCACGCCCAACTCTGGCGCATCCGGTGCCCTATCCCCCGCCACCAACACCCCCTCTTCCAATACCCCGTACGCACCCACTGGTTCGGCCTGTGTGAACTCGTCCAACACAACCGGGCTCGATCGACAATTTACGCCGAGCATGTTCATCTTCTCTTCCCGCTTCATCGCGGTCTCGAGTGGTTCTGAGCGGATCTTTGTGAGGAGTCCAGTGGTGAGGTTGAGCATCTCCGCAACGACGGGAATGCGCTCCGTGGTGTACGTGTCGAGGAGAGTGGCTAGGGAGAGGCCCTTGTAGACTAGGGAGAGCTTCCAGGCAAGATTGAACTGTTGACGGGACTGTATCAGCAATGGAGAGCACATGAGTCAGGCTACATACGGCATCTTGCACAGACGTATTCAAACCTTGACCACCAGTCAGACTATGGACACTGAGAAGCAAGGTTAGACGAAGCCTAGATAGAAAGGTTGGTGTACACACTGAGCTGCATCTGAAAGGGGTATATCAGGGAGCGAAGAGAAAGATACGCGGTTGTCTCACCCCCAGCAATGAACACTCGTCCACGACTAAAGTTGTCAACCATCCTAATGTTGGGCCTGTCCCAAGTCATGTGAGGATCCGCAAACTAGCTTTATGGTGGCCTACCGGAATTCTGAGAGCGCTTCAACCTTTCTAATATTGATATCTTTTCCCGTTAGTTCGGACATGCATTTGACCATCAGCTTCTCGTCGGCAAGTAGCTGACTCAGTGTATAGTTCTTCATAGTTATCCAGAACTGGAAGCCGTCGGGAGCTAGTTCGTCGGCCGGGAGAAACATGAGGCTGCACAAATTTTAGATACAGTGTAGAAACCCTGTGGAAATTTATGCTCACAAGTCGGTCGATCTGTTGCCGATGAAGTGCCAATGCTAGTTGTAGTTTGAATGAATCATGTTACATGGGATATTCGGTAGACAAGGAAATGCAGGTACCTTTCTATCGAGTCCCTCAATTTCCAGACAAATATCTCCAACGAGAAAGCCAAATGATTGTACGGTTTCGCCAAGAAACGTCAAACCAAGTTGTTTGCGCGTGATACCTAACAGAGAACATGGCTATCACATATGATGAAAGGTTTAGATTTGTTTAGTTGCACACCTTTGGCACCATCGGCCCCGATGAGATACGAGGCCTCGAATGTTTCAGTGGTCTCCTCGCCGTCCTTCCTCTTGACCAGTTTTGCGAGCACGCGTTCTCCGTCGTCTTCAAACGACAAGAGTTCCGTTCCCAACTCGACAAAGCATTCATACTTCTCAATGTGAGAACGTAAAATACTTTCCAGGGTTGCTTGACTGAGGTTCTTTGGGTTGTTCTACAAAAATGCACAACTGAGTGGTTAACGCGGGAGTGTTGAAGTATACTTGCATAAGGAATCGAAGGAGTTGGATCACTATAAGGCACCATTGTGAATGTTTTTAGGGGTTCCAGCGTCCCAGGCTTGTACTCCCGTACAGGGGGTATTAAGCTAGCCCTCCGGTGGATCTCGAATGCACGAAGAAAGTGGAAGACTTCAAACGTACGATGCTATCGAAACAACGAAACATCAACTTATGCATCAGTGTGCATGGATGAGTGGATCGTTTACCCAGATACCACTACCGCGCTGACCGCGTCGATATTCGAGTTCCTTAGCGATAATCCGGACAGGGACGTTGTTTTGCAACAGGGTGAGTGCAGCAACGAGCCCAGATGGCCCAGCGCCAACCTAATGCATCGTGAAAACGCTGCCTTAGGCCTGTCGATCGCAGCGCCAACTAGCAAGACTTACCACGAGTACGGGTGCAACAGAAGTCATCATAGTAGTGGAAAATTTGGGGTCCACAATTGCTGCGCGTGCTATCAGCATTTGAGCAAGTTATATGCCACACCTCAGACTCGGACTAGGAATGCACAGGTCCTGGCTTACGTGGCCTAGTAACCTGGCAGGGTGATTTCAGCCACATGCTGATGGCGTAGTCACGTAGGACGCAATGCCATCGGTATTCAGACATTCATAGTTGACAGAAACGCACTGATAACGATTATGTAGAGTGCACCGCCTCTGCAAATTGATATAGACAACCAAGCGGAAATGAGGCGGCCATCTTAGAAGGGGCTTCCCTGGCGCAAACGCCGCAGTTCTACATTCTAGTTGCCGAGCAAGTCTGACGTGAAACGTTTCAAGGGGTCCCCGCACAGGTAAGGATGCGGGCTGGAGAATGGCATCGCTGTTCAGTCAAACGGGGTAGAACGACCGTAACATCACTTTGCTTGGCAAGGTTTCTGCCACACCCATAAATTGTGGGAAAGTTCAGCCCCCGTCTTACTGGTTATACGCCGATTCGCTGAACATTGCCACTCTGCGCGCATCAACAAGCAAAGTTTCAGCCGCGACATTTCACCAAGTGATTAAACTCTACATAAAAAAGAAAGCAGCTATTACTTACTTGGGGTCCAAGGACACGTGATCCGTAGTGTTCTTATGCGGTCGTCCATCGCGCCAAGTCGCGTCTCTCATGCGCACGCTTTAGCGGCTCCAAATCCAGCGTTGCTCCATCGCTTGGTGGAAAAGAAGAAAGAATTTGAGGCAGTAGCGGCACTCGAACGTGCCAGTGCGTTCTTTGTAAGGCGCATGGAGGGCCTCGCCGACGACTGCGAAGTCATGGCCGATGCGGGTCAAGGTAAGTCTCTACACGTGTGGAGGCACACATCGTGGCTCTGATCGTACCTAATCGCAGTGCACGGCCAAGTTCTTGAACAGTGGCCCAACATGTTTCGCATACTCCGACTTTTTTGTACGTCTTCTCAGCTTATCGCGACTCGTACTCATCTGAACCTGTAGTGGCGAATCGCCAACAGTATGGGGAGTCGGAAGCATCGCTAACAAACCTCGAATCGGCACCGGGGGAGCGTCTGGTCCGCATCCCGTTGGACGAGGTCCAAATGGGCCACGCGTGACCTTCCTGAATCGATCTTCCAGATCGGTTACTCCGTTTATGTACGCCTGTGATGCGAACGTAACGCTGCTACCGTCCTTATACTACCACACTGACCACATTGAGAATAAAGTTGTCTTTTATCAGACGTACGTGACCATTCTTAATTCGTTGGCCGTCTCGCCAAACACCCCTTGTCCATTTTCTCCGTACAGTGTACACCCCCGCTAGAGACACGCCCGCTGGGATTTCTCGTATCCGACGACGTTCAGACGTGGCGATGGACATATCATCCATTATGCAAGGTAGTAATGGAAGCTAAGCGTACACGCAAAAACGATAAATTTCACCATGAATCAGTGGGCCACAGGATTCTGGATACCAGAAATCTTCTACAGAAATTTGATTGAGCACCTAAAAGCACCGTTGGCAGGCGTTCGAGTTTACCTCCGAGGATCTATATCGCTACGTTTAGCAAACGGCAACTGCGGACTTCCACCTACATGCTGGTGCACGTTGTGGTCCTACGTCACCTATGCGGCTTTTCTAGAGAGTCTGCCAATGATGCAAGATCGGACGAGCTTCTCCGAACTTCGTGTCTCAAGTACCGTGATCCAATGTCACTCCATTGTCGCATTATTCCCTCACAGGCTGGAGCGGTGCATAAAACCCCGGGTTGTTTGGGGATGGGGCATCCCAATCTAACATCATCCCCCGCTTGAAGCGACAGGCTCTCCCCTTGCAAATGCGAAACATGCAACTCAACATTGTGATCATCGCCTTGATATGTGCCTCGCAGCTAGCTGTTGCCATCCCCACTCCAAACGACTTCAACGTTTCGCGAGCAGGAGAGAAACTTGGATGTGAGTGGCCTACGATAATTTTATTTCATCGTGGACTGATCCTTCTCTTCAGCAGTCGATGGTCCTGAGATATTTACAGACTTTCTCCGAGTACGTAAAGAGCGTACTTAGGTAAAGACACTTGGCCGAATAATTCACGTGTCTTACTCACCTCTGGCAATCTAGATTTAATCGGACTGTAAACGTGCTTTGACTTACTTGAGCTGTAGTACTAGCTCTGCGAACGAGGTTGCAATGGGCCATCAGAACACATCTCCGAGTCCGCCGACACCTGTATACGAGTCATTACTTCCATTGTCGCCGATATAAGGGGTTTGATCACGCGTTGCCAGTACAATGTCTCATGGATTGGTCCAAGTACAGATACAGAGCCTGTTGGCTCGATAAACCGCTTGCCACGGAAATGAGCGCCTTCGTGATGAATAGCTCCGTCGATAAGAATACGACAAGTTAACCCCCGGTCGTGCCTGTAGGCCACACCAGAGCCAAGTGGACTGCGATACTACTGATACCGATTTGACTCCGAATGCCAGAATCAAAGACCCAAGCCGGTTTAGCAACGCGTCACAAGGTTTGCCGACCATCGCGAACGGCTTGCCATCAGAAATCTCTGGCCGCTCGCCTTCAGTGACATCTTCTGACTCCGCGCTTCCTTTGATATCCTGTATCGCCTCGCCGCTACGACATTTGTACTGTCGCAGGGGCGACGGACACGTTGACGTGGTGAAGAGGCCAATGGTCTTGATACCGACGGTATACAACTTTTGCAATATCACTCAAGGTAAAACCCCGCCAGGCGAAAGCCCTGAGCACAGGCGCCACGATCGTCAAATCCCCCAACCACGTTCAGCGTGCCCAGCTTCCCCACCCTCACATATACACCCATTATTGGGACGCCCCACAAGAACAACCAACAGCCGTCCACAGCCAGCCCCAAACGTCTCACACCTCGCGCCCTGTAGTCTTTTTCCAGACACTCCAAGACGACTCGCACACTGTTCATCACCCAGAAGCCGAGACAGAAGACGGTGTGTCCGCGTCGTCCGAGGTCAAAGCTATGAAAGATCCCGAAGACGAGAAAGGTGCCGAGCAGGCCTGCAAACCGGCCAAAGAGACAGTTCAGTGGCGACACCCCAGATTCAAGGCCGTGTCGCGCGTCATTTGATGCTACAGATGGCCCCAGAGTTCGCTCCGCGAGATCGGCAACAACAGCATGTCGAAAAGAGGTGGCCAGTAAGATGGATCTTGTCGAAATATGATGACGCACACAATCGCCAGAAGGCGGTAGGCGTGCTGCAATCTCACGTAAACCGCCGCCGCTGTTAGAAACGAGACGAGCACGGGTCGTAAGAGTTCTAATACAGGGGAAGGGTGTGGTCGAATAGAGTGCCTTTGGGGCGAGCCGACCGTCTCGGAGGACATGGCACGAATGATCTGTACGCTTGCGTCCAACGCAACAGCGTGAAAAACGAACACGACTGTTGTCAGCAGTATGAAAACGACCCGTGAGTCGATTTTGAAAGCGAGTTCCGGGACCAATTCCAGCCGATACTTCGCACGTTGTGTAGCAAGTCCCAGGCGTCCCAGCACGCCGTGCAAAGATTGTCCGAGTCCGAATTTCCCATGGGAGTGTCACGACGAGTTGGCACGCGTGCAAACACCCACACGATGGAACGCATTACGATGACACACATTTAAGTCTGAGACAGATCTCGTCACCCGACGTGTAACACAGAACGAGTGCTAACTCACAATGAGCATGGTGTTTATCGGGGCCTTCGTCTGATTGCCTCCCGACATGTCCACGGATGTTGCACGCCGAGCTAACTACACCGCAACCAGCAAAAGTGCGATGCAGTAGGTACGCGTTCCCTCGAGCTGAACCAGTATTCCCATCAATACTGACACACGAGAGGCGGAACGATGTACATTATAAAGGTAGCCTTTGTGAGGTCAATCGTTTGTGACATCGCAAACGCACCTCCAACAATACTTTTGGCGATTGTGACATTAGCGGCCTGTTTGTGCGGAGGACGAAGGAACTTACTTTGAGGCTAGAGAGGTCATCGCGGAGGGGGTAGCGAGAATGAACCCTGTGGATCAAATCGACGAGTTATAAAGTCCTTTGGATCCTGGCAGTACCCTCGTTTGGACCACAACTCGTCTGCCTACACAGACTGAAACGATACTAGGTAGAGACCCGTTATGCTTGACACCTATTAAGCCTGATGCGAAGTGTCACGTACGATTGAATTGTATCAGTCGTGCTGCCAAGTCGCTCAATGGAAACGACGGGGGAAATCTTGAATAGATCCCATGGGAACGATGCGGATCTCACTCACCGCCGTTGCTTGCTTCGGGGACAATCCTATAGGGCGACGTTCACTCGGCTAGGGCGCTATGATGCAGATTGCACGGTGTGTCCGACGGTGCGATCTAGAGGTCCGAATCGCATGATACGTTAGAAAACTCAGGAGGTTGTAGTGTGTGTTGTCCCGACGATTTTCCTAGAATAGCGTGAGAACTAGAAATGGTGATGATGTGGGGGCGTTTCCACATCACGGCGGTTTTGCTGGTGGCTCGACAACGCCTGGGCGAGTCTGAGTGCGGGCGGAATGGGACCAAAAGGGTACACACTAAATAAAACATATACTGTGACTAGCAGTGTAACGCATCCACAGGATGTCGGGCCCCCACGTTTAGCTCCACATTCAGGTCGGCAGCGCAATCAAATGTTTTCACGCACTTCCTTCCTCGACTGTCTGTCTTGCTGTCTTGTTCATCGCGCGGCCGGTAGAAGATGCATCGTACACTTCAGGTCCCAGAAATACTTTCTACTATTTTCGATCGCTGTCCTCCCCGCGTTCTGAGCGCGTATCCCTGCAAAGAGTCTAGCTCCGACCTGGCAGCTCTGGCCAGAACATGTCGTGCTTTCAAAGAACCAGCGCTGGATGTACTCTGGAGAGTCCTGGTCGACCTGTACCCACTAGCGTGTTGTCTCCCCGAAGCATCTCGTCGCGTTTCCCAGGGAAACATGGTGAGGTCCTGCAATATTCATCGCGCCTTGTTCGTTGATCGCCTTCCCTACTTTTCGTCCGGACTAGTACTCGATCACCAGACCACTTACACAGACTGAGTGGAATGTCCTTGAAAGCTACACACGTCGCGTCCGATACATACTGGACTTCAATAGTGGACTCGACTGGAAATCTGTCCTTGACGTGGCTTTCTCAGACCCTCCTGTCGCTGGACCACTCTTCCCAAAGCTCCAGACTCTGCGTTGTGAATACACAGAGAAAACAATGCCTTTGTTATGCTTGCCTCTCCCATCTCTGGTCGACTTCAATGTCACATTGGTGAATCCACGGTTGTTTCAAGACATTCTCGAGTCCTTTCCCGAGTCCTCCCCAAATATCAGAACCCTTTTCCTTCTCGTGGGTCAGTCCGACACCATATTCAGCAAACTGATCTCCGGTTGTATCTGTCGGTGGCGAAATCTCGAGGTTGTTGTCTGTCCTGAAATTGTCTTGGATGTCAATGCCCTTGTGCATCTGTCTCACTTGCCCGTGTTGACTCGGCTCACATCTTCGCTGGATGTTACGCTGCCATCTTCCGACTCACTCCTTGTTTTCGCTAATCTGCAAGAATTCACATTACATGCTCGGTCCTTACAACCAATTTCACGGTCACTCTCCCAGATTCGCCTTCCTGCGATCACAGATTTTACCGTCTTGGTTCGGCAATACTCCAGGCAGGATCTCATCTCCTTCTTGTCCAATGTTCCGACCTCCAATATTGGTCACACCGTCAAGAAACTCCAGTTGGTTCAGTTGGACCCTTCCGCTGGCAATATCCATCGCCAGGAGGTCCTTCCACTTGATCCGGATGACTTGCGGCCATGCATGGCATTCGAGAATCTTCGCCACGTGAATCTCAACATCAAGTGCTACGTGGACCTGACGGATAATCAGGTGCTAGCGTTGGCGTCGGCATGGCCCCATCTCGAACATCTTCTAATAAACGAGGATTGGGGCTGGCGCTCACAAGGTGGAATCACTCCTGGTGGACTCGTTCAGCTTCTCCGGATGTGTCGGTCACTCAATCAGGTCGCCCTCCGCTTCGACACGCAAGGTTATTCTCATGTGCCTCCAAGCCAAGCTCCAGAGAACCTCGGGTTGACGTTGTCTCCCGACCTCTCGGTCGATGTCGTCGACTCTGCTATTGAACCAGACTCTGTGATCCCGCTCGCCATGTTCTTTTTTAGTATCGCGACTTGCTCTGGTCCAGGGTTCTCTCTTCATGCGTGGAATGGCACGCCGATGATATACTTCCAAAACATGGTGGAATACATGCATCGTTGGTATCTCGTACGCGAGAAGATCTCAATCCGAGCTCCCATTCCGAGCCTTCTGATTTGGACAGGGCATTTTTGCAGGCGCTTGAGGAGTGGCCATTCAATAACTTTGTATGATCCCCTGTAATGTATATACTTGCACGTTCATTTACTCGTTTACTCGCCTCACTTGGAACCCTTTCTTCTGGCTGCCCTGAGTTGGCTCTCTTTCTCAGTTCATCCGGATCACCATCCCCAGCATCAGAAAATGGAGTAGGACCTGTCCCAGTTAGTGCCTGCATTGTTCGCAGAGTTGAACCGTATGAGTAGGAATGTCCCTTTGAATGGAGTCGCACCGCACAGACAAGTATCACCGGATAGAAAGCGCAAGCGGAATTACCGAGAAAGACAACTCTTAGTCAGAGAAAGGTTCATCTTTCCACTCTTCCGCTGATCTACGAGAAAGCTGGCTAGGCACACAGTTTGACGCAGACTTGAACCAAAGATGGACTCTCAGATGATGATGATGATACCCTCGACCAATTCCCAGACGAAGAGGTCTCTTCTCTTCGTGAAGCAACAGTTGTACTGAGTGCCATGACCGGCGACAAACAAGTGAGCCGCGGGAAGCCACCTGCAACTACTCAGACACCTTCCTTTGGTTCTCAGAAGTATGGTTCTCCCCTTTCTCTTATCCGCCTGCTAATGTTGTATCACTTCTAAATCGTCTGTTTTCCATGCTATACTCTCATCATGAATGCAGTGGTCGTCCAATATCATGGGGTTCGCTGGTAAATTTGCCCCGACATTCACTTTATTGCTGCACGTGGCTCACTGGTCCTCCGCAGTATCGGAACGAGCACAGAATTTGTGGTCGGTAGTATGGTACGTAAACTGAATGACACTGAGCCTCTTGACGGCAAACACCTGTGCTGGAATTATAGAGATCGCTGGACGATTTGCTCCCACAACTAAGCATAGCTGTGGTAGTCGAACACATGGCTCATCGGCCGGTTACTCAGTGCATTCCGTTTGTTGCAACCACTGCGGATCAACAGGATGACAAGCCTTTTTGCCACACTACGGGTTTACTGCTGCCATGACTCCGAGGGTAGAGAGCCAATGGCTCAAAGAAGCCGACGCCACACGCGGCGCAACCCTCTGTTGGATTCGACGGACTTTACTTGCGGTGAAAAATATGTTGCCACAGCCTCGACGGCAGTGAGTTCTCCGTGCTGGTGGGTCCTTCGTGCAACCATAGACTAAAGTCAATACGGGTTCCTGTATATAAGATGGCTGGTATCGGTCTGTTGTTTCCATTTAATCTTCATTCCCCAGACTCCTCATTTGCGTCTCCGATGAAGTTCTAGAGCTTCGCAACGCTACTTTTCCTCGTTCCATATGCATTGGGGTTCCCTCACCCAGCAAACTTTCCAGAGCATCGTTTGCTCGCCGGCTTGTCTCCAGAGGAGGTTAGGATCGTTGCACGAACCTTCAACAGCACCCCTGGTGCACAACCTCTCCCACCCCCATCAACGACACAACCGCCAAGTTGGTGAATGACAAGGCATACCCATACCAGCCCGATCGTCCAGGTGATATTCGTGGTCCCTGTCCAGGATTGAACACCCTAGCCTCTCACAGAGTGAATGATCAATGATCCTGGTGGCGCGTTTACTCAAGGACATCTTCTGTCCGAGGTATCTGCCCCGCAACGGCGTAGCTACTCCTTTTCAGATCATAACTGTTGTCCAAGAAGGTATGTGGACTGTGTCGAAGAGATCCTCATTGTAGTTTCAATGTGACATCTGCAGGATTCAACATGGTTTACAACTTGGCTGCGTTCATCACTTATGGGGTATGCCTTGAAAATTTCCATCATCTCGTTTACCCCCTGGGTGACGTTAACGTGCTCGTGCTGAGCTCCTTGGTGGTCTCTAGGGGTGCTATGCGTATCACGGACAAGTCAACTTGACGTCTGGAAACTAGTTAAGAGGAAAGAGAGGTGCGGCCTGGAAGGCCAGCTGTGAACGGATGCACAAAATTCCGTAATGGCAGGAAGTCGAATACGGGAAAGTAGCTGCAGGAGACATTCCTAGGAAATACTTCGTAAAGTCAGATGGCGCAAGTTGGAGAACCGAAGGGATGAGTTAAAATCTGGAGATGTAGCACCCAGTGCGAAGTAGAGCCGGATCAATCCAGGCATACGAGACAGATGCTCGAGAGCATCCGCATCCAATGTGATTTTAGGACATATCATATCACAGTTTGGAGGTCGTGCCACTGGCAGATGCAATCAGAACTCAACTCGCTGAATGTGGCATCAAAGTCAGTCGCGTGGACAGTAAAGCTCGTGATGTTTGGGGATAGCCTAGGAAATACTTCGAGATAAGCTCGGGACGTATTTGGATTGTGGGTGATGAAACTGAGGGAAATTAGGGACGGGTGAGGAAAGTGCAGCGGCGGTATGGCTTTAGCCGCTTTATACTTCCAACCCAGATGACGGGGGTTTGGAAAGAGCGATTCAGCTGGAGGAATATTCTGAGGGATTCCTGATGGAGGCCACTTTCAAAGTCGCGTATGGATCGGACCCGACAAGTGTAACTTCGAAGAATATCCCATTCGGTCTGCGTGAGTGGTCTCCTGAACGAGTACTGTATCATGGAAAGGCAGGAGAAAGATAAAATAAAGTGCGAGAACACGAATACTCAATGTCGTCTTACCTTGCCTGGGCCATAGTTAATGCGATGCTTCTGGAAGGCATCGCGCGAGAGGAAAGGCTGTACAACTCTTCCCAGAGTGCATCCAGCCAGTTCTTTGAATGCACGACACGTTCTGGCCAGCGCAGCTAGGTCGCAAGTAGATCTGGTTGTGCGAGATGAACAACGGTAACAAAGATCTCCGAAAGGCTCTCTTGTGCCTCCAGTGTATGGTGCATCGTTGGACGTGGAACAAGCGTGAGAGTTTACTACATACATGCATCCTCACTCTTGCTTCAACCTTCATCGTGCTCCTTACGTGTTCCCATCTTTCAAGAAACTCTTCAACTCGAATCCAAAGGGTCGCTTGACGCCGAAAACGTTCCCAGTATGGCAGAGACGGGAGTCGACGGTTCAGATTCTCATCTCGACCAGCAAAGACGTGTGCCGTCCTTGACAACTTCAGTTCGGGTGGAAAGCACGCCTCTTTGGTAAGTAACGAAGTTCTGTCCTGCAAAAGATCTACCAACCAATGTGGATCAACACACTGAAAGATTTCCCCTCTTCGTTTCCTTCAGAGTTCGCCTTGTCTCCGTAGAGTCTGACTTCCTTGTGCATCCGCTGTCACGATCGTTCTTTTGGTTTTGTTATTCGGCAGGAACGTTTCACTGGACGAGTTCATGAATGCCGTTCTCGGGCCGCTTACCAGACTCTTTGCAACTTCAAGTCCAGATCGGGGCACGCCAATGGCGCTCCTGGATAGCCTCTCCGAGCATGCAGACAAACCATACAAGAAAGCTGCTTCAGGTAAAATTTGGTCCAATCTTGTATGTTGGTCTGCTCTTGTGTTTCTTCGTGTTGATCCAGGTGGTTTTACGGATACGGTGGTGCCGTTCCCGCTGGAATGTAAGTCGTTGCATACATGCTGCTAGCACTGTCGTAATCGTTTTCATAGCAAGAAAAACCCTTCAGACATAGACGGCAGAACATTCTCTGTCGAACTTTCGGTGCGGTATGTATTCATGCGCCTTTTATTTCTGCCAAAAAAAAAAAAAACCGACTCAAATCTTGCATCAGAGCTTGTTCGTACGCAAGGTGGCCGAGTTTGGTTGACACAACCCAGCTTCGCTGCGAGCAATGTTGGTACCATCATCCAAAAGCATTGTGTGGCAAGATACCATGTATGCGACGCTCACATCAACGTCTTTTCACTGCCTTATTCATGCGTACAGCTTTTTGAACGTTATTGCTGCTCACCGGGGCCTTCTACATCCCGGCGCTCGACATTGACCTTGCTTGGCACACACACCAGTTCATGGCCAATCAGCATCAAAAACATTGCAAATCTCTGATGGATCGACATGACAATCAGCGCGTACAAGTATACCACTCATACAGATCATGATCTCATCGGAATGGTCAGTTTCTGATGTTAGCGATGAGATCACCTCGCTACGGTGTTCGACGACAGCCGCCACGCTTGGATCCTACGTCGTACAGCCTCGGCACGATCAATAACCAAGCTAACAGGCATCCATAATCGTGGGATCGATACAGAGACCTGTACATGTAGTTGAACTGCTTTGGTCAGAATTGATCACTACCGTAGTGCTCCATCACGTGTTGGGATTGTATACTATCACTCGAACTGGTAGTTCCATTACGCTACTAGGTATCCCAATGAAACCGCGTACTGTAAGTTCCATCCAGAGTAGGTGCAGATTTGAAGGTTAGGCATAAGCGTGCGGTTGGGTGGGCTCGGATGAATGGTAGCCTGAGGCATAGGCGCCGAATGGACGTGTCGACTACGTCGCCTTCCCGGCGCACTCGTCGCACCGTCAGCCTGACTCAATCAAATTTCAAACGCAGAAGCCCAGCATTCTTGATCCATGAAATTTGAGCCTAGCTACAGCCCTGCGTCATGCTTCCGCTTCTCCATTGTCCTCCCAAGGCACGTGTGCGACCGCCAACTCCCCCTTTTTTCCACGTGTTCACAACTTTGGAATCTTGCTGTCATGACAGGTCATGCATCATGACTCGGTGAATTGACATGAGCGCTAGGCGACGTAGCCGAGCAACGCGTGATGAGAGCCAACTTCCAAGTTCTGGTTTGATGTCCTCCCCTTTCGTGTCCTTTGACACGACTGTCCACGCTGAACCGTAGGCTTCGGCCCGCACCAAGCCCACGGTTTCAGTTCCACCGAGACATAGCCCACGCCCAGAGTTCATGCACATGCGAGGGAAAGGGAAGCAACCCATACCGACGGTACATACCCATTGTTCGCCCCATCTGGACAATAGAGAATGGGCATGTCAAACTCTTGGCCGGAACCTGCCGAGGGAAATGAGTTGACGTAACGGTTTCGACCTCGTGGCTGCAGTCATGTTATGAGTCCGTGTCTAGACTTTTCGTAACACCCGTTGACTCGAAGAACGATCCCTGTGCGTATCGCATTTGCGGGGCTTGATTACATCGGATATGTGTACACGTCGTGTAGCGGTTATTGTGATACGATAAGTCAGAAAGGAGAAGCATGCAAAGTACGCCTGTGTGAACCCAGTTCAGTGTGAAAGTTAATAATGACGAAGCGCGCAAAAACGCCTGGGAAGCAATAAAACGTCGGTATACGAAGAAGAGTGTACAGTAGAGTAGCCACGGAGACCACGGGAAGGATACAACTCCGGAGGTGGAGCTGGAGGACGAGATGCGGCGGTAACTGAAGGATCAAATAAGTCCAAGAATAAAGAAGCATTACGATGGGGAAAGAGCGCTGGAGTTGAAAACTAAGGTAGAGTCATCAACAGCAGATCAAAGAGTAATTGACCGATGCAAAAACAAGCAACGAGCAGCGGTGAACTGGTATGGGGTAGATTGGACTCGAGAAGATGGTAGTGTAGAGCAAACGAGATCGGCGACCAAAACTATGCACAATGAAAGCAAGCGGACGAGAAAACTCGGCAGACAAAGCGGCGGGCTCTTGAAGTCCGGACAGATAACGGGATGCTGAGATGAAACAGAGATTAGTCGTTCGATTTTTGAGAACGAGAGGGTCCTGGCGGGACACCGGGTGGATTTCATTTGTGCTCAGAGGTTCCAAGTTGGGACAGGTTCATCCATCTGCGAACCCGGAACGACAAAAGAGGGCTTCCAGGAACCCGCCACCCGACGCGTCGACGAGTTGATTGCACCAGCGGGCGGTACGTACGATGAACCAGAAGCAACGGTGGGTGCGTTGGTCATCTGAGTAAATATGGGCATTGCCGGAGCAGCCGGAGGACTCTGGAGGCGCACCTGCTGCGGAGCGACAGTGGCGACGGGAGCAGGAGATACAGTGGAAGAAGTATTCTCGACAGAGTCTTCCGCAGCTTCAAAGTTAAGAAAGCTCATCATGTCCTGCGTAAATGCGCTCGGCTGGCGCTGCCGTGCAGCCATATATGACTGAAGCTCCGGGTTGCTGGGAGTATGGAACAAGGACTGCAGATCCTCCTGAGCGAGAAGGGCGCAACCTGCCGTCAAGGAATCCGTCTGTTCAAATCTGTCGAAGTTGAACTCGGCGAAGTAATCATCGCTATAATCAATTGTCGGGGGTTGATCTTGGTAGCCCCCAGCGACCTCATCGTTGTAATCAATTGGCGGAGGTTGATCTTGGTATCCCACCATGACCTCCAAGTCACCCCGAGGCCGATTGAACATGGAGGGTTCGACATTCGACAAATTGAAGACACCATTTTCGTCAGTGCTTGAGAGCAGTCCGAGGAGGGAATCGAATGTCGGACCGGCGGGGAGAGCCTGCTGGAGCTCGGCAAGGGTTTGTGTCTGGTTGATTGCAAGATCGAGGTTTACGACCTCCTAAGAGTTCTGTTCAGCAACACAAAAGGACCATCAGTTCCATGGAAACTTACCTCTGAATTCTCGGGACTCGGGAGACAAGTGGAAATATCGTTCCAGACTTGCGTTGATGGGGAGAACGTGTTCTCAGGGGACGGTGGTTGGATCCGAGGTGGAGCCATAGGCAGTTCACCTAGCGCAGAATTCTGGAATAGCAATATCGAAAGTGGTAGCGTCGCATACGGATTGGGCGACGGATGATGAGAGTTAGGGAGAGACGGCAGTGGCATTGGATTCGCAGATAGCTGCGAGGAGGAGGAGGAAGCCTGTGACTCGGAGCCAGGCGATAGTCGAGAAGACGGGCTCGACGAGGTCGAAGCCACTGAAGGCTGCTGAGGCGATTGAGAGCCCACGCGCGGCGCAGGCGACGGCGATGGCGCAGCCGACAGTGGGGGTGAGGGGCCCGCAGGACCGTAACGCGATTCAGGAATCAAGTGAAACCACGGTGGCATCATCATATTGTGGTGATAGCCAGGAACGAAGGGAGGGTGGAATTGAGGCTGAGGTTGATGCGCATAGGACATATGAGGGAAAGCTGGGACAGGGGGTGCGGGCGGCGCATCATCGTTGTCCTCGTTGTCCACATCCGCGTCCTCGGGTGTGGCATCGCGACTTTTGGACTTCTTGCGGCTTCGCTTGGCTTCCTTCCTCTTGGGACAGAACCGATAGTCGGGATATAGTTCTTGATGTTGGGCCTTCCTAGCTTCGGCTTGTTGTTCAAAGTCTCGTTTGACCTCCTCGGTTTCGTGTTTCCACATCTCGGAGATGATCTTGGAGACGGAAGCTTGGGACAAACGTTCGTCTCTCTGGCGGATCAGCTTGAAGTGGAACGAACGGTACAGAATCCAGGCGTTGGGTGGTCGTGGTGGCTGGACCTTGCGATCGCGCGGTTCAGAGCGACTTGGACGTGCCATCTGGTAGAAGGATGACCAGGGGAATGGGATGGGGAAGAATGGGAGATGGAAGTGGTTCGAGTGGGAGACGCGTTCGTGATGAAATAGAGCGGGAAAAAAGACAGGCGCTGGCAGATCCATTTCGGTAGGTGCTTGTGGGTCCACCTTGTTGTGGTCCTATTTGCTCCGTTAGTGGGTTCTCTGACCTCCACCGTGGTCCATGCGGTGGGCAAAAAGACTTCCACTCACTGCGTCAACAGCCATCGTGACAAAGGAATGTCTGACACCTGCCAGGTGTGGTCAAAGCGTGCAGGTCACAGCGCAGGTTCTTTCCAGAAACCACAGCAACCACCGGTCTTCTGGCGTCGTCTTTGCGGCGGTGTGTGTCGTCGTCGTCGTCGTCTTGCAACGCAGTGGTGGTTGAGTTCAGGCATGTGGTGGCGCCCAGCCTACGGCATTTTTACACAATCGCAGTCTTCCGCAAACGATTTTCTTGTCCAATGTCTTACCCTCTTGTCAATTCAACGCTCGTCCCAGTTCACCTCACCAGTTGGTCTTCGTGTGCGTAGACCATCATGCATCAGATCCCGGAAACAGCTAGATTGGAATGCAATGAAGACTCCACAGCAACGGCGAATGGGTGTCACCTGCTCGATCACTCTCGCCAGAAGAGCTGACTGCAACACTGCCTCGCTAACAAGAAAAATGAACCCGATCCACCGCGTACACTCGAAGTGAGCCCAGCGGTCGTTCCCAATTGGCGCGGACCTCCGAGACATGTCCCAGAGCTTGTCTTGACAACGAGCGGAAGCTAAATGCTCCGACGTGTCAAACGCAACTGTGTACTCGGCCAAGTCTACCCATTGTGGACCTGTGAACCCATTTCCAAAATAGCAGAGGTTGGCGCGCCGTACCACTTCCTGATTTGGCCAGGTGATCCCAGAACATGTCAATGGTCCGGTTGGAGCAAGTTTGCATCTAGCTACAGGTGTCGTATTCCTGCGAATGGAAAGACGACTCCATCGCTACCGTCTTCGTGACTGTGCTCTCGTATCAGTAATCAGTACGACAAGAATTCAAGAACGTGCAACGCCGCCCATGTTCCTAATCGGCAAGTCAACGCACCGTCTATTTGCCGTTTAGTGTACGTAGACGCAACCATACAGTTTTAGTCATTCCGAGTACGTTTCTGGCGTAACTGGTTGCTGATGAGATCACGTCCTATGCACAGACATTACTAAATGATACTGCCGGATGACTACGTCAACCAAGCCGGGACCTCTGCATTCCCGATGTGACTAAACTACACACAAGTACTTATAAGGTTGCAGCGCTGTAGCTCAGGGCTCAATCAATCTGCTGCCTGCGCGACGTCGTAGACCGGAAACCTTTCGTTTCGTGGGACTACCATGACGCCTAATCTTCCTGTACTCGTGGTAAGCCCCTTGACTGACGACGTGACTGATAAGACTGACACAGAGTTCATTAGGCTGGTGCTGGGCCATCTGGGCTCGTCGCCGCGCTCACACTGTTGCAAAACAACATCCCAGTTCGAATCATCGCCAAAGAGCTCCAACACCGACCTGGTCAGCGCGGTAGTGGTATCTGGGTAGGTCCCGACAAAATGGACCACATGTCGATCACAATAATAGGTTAGCTGACGTTTTTTTTTTTCGACAGCCCCGTAGCTTTGAAGCATTTCACTTTCTTCGCGCATTCGAGATCTATCAGAGTGGTGTGCCTGTACTTCCTTTGCGGGAGTATAAGCTTGGCACGCTCGAGCCTCAAAAGACCGTCCCGCTAGTACCCCACAAGGACCCGACTCCCTCGATTCCTTACGCAAGTGGGCCTCAATTCTCCCATGATGATCACTCATGTTGTATGTTTTATAGAATAACCCAAGGAGCCTCGGCCAAGTAACGTTGGAGGGTATTTTGCGTTCTCACATTGAGAAGTATGGTTGTCATGTCGAGCTGGGCACAGAACTCCTATCGTTTGAGGACGACGGAGAACGCGTGCTTGCCAAACTGATCAAGAGGAAGGACGGCGAGGAGATCACTGAAATATTCGAGGCTTCATATCTCATCGGGGCCGATGGTGCTAAAGGTGTGTAACTGAACAGATTATTTCATCGCATGTGGTGGATGATGCCTTCTGTTAAGTGTTACTCGGAAACAACTTGGACTGACGTTTGTGGGCGAGACCGTGCAAGGCTTTGGCTGTGTTGTCGGAGATCTCTACCTAGAGATTGAAGGTGTTGACAGAAAGGTATGCGCAGTTTCTCGTCTACGCAATGCTCAATGTGACGCGGTTCATTGAAATTACGTCCAGCACTGGAACATCTTTGGTAGCCCGTCAGGCGACTTGTGAGCGTCAGTTTCCACTGTGTTCCTGTGCGGCATCTGATTTTGCGTAGCTGTATGCTTCGCCCGACCGACGAAGTAGCCCCCGATGGTTTCCAGTTCCTGATGACTCTGAAGAACTATACGCCGAAACAGCTGCTCGGCGATGAGAGGTTGATGGTCAAATGCATGTCCGAAGTGATCGGATATGATATCAAGATCAGACAGGCCGACGCTATGTCGGAGTTCCGGTAAGTCATATAATTGGGCGAATCCGTGGATCTTAAATGACTCGAAACAGGCCCAACATAAGGATGGTTGACAAGTTCGGTAGCGGTCGCGTGTTTGTTGCCGGAGGTGAGATTATCACGCACCTTCCTCCATCACCCACTAATATATACCTTGTGCAGATGCAGCTCAGTGCGTAAATTAACCTTTCTAAGGAGGCTTCGGCTTACCCCGCTCCTCAGCGTTCACAGCCCGACTGGTGGTCAAGGTTTAAACTCGGGCGTCCAAGACGCAGTATGTATTCTTGAATAGTGTACTGTCTATTTCTGATACCATCTCCTGCAGTTCAACCTTGCCTGGAAACTCTCTCTAGTCCACAAGGGTCTTTCCCCGATCGCTCTCCTCGACTCGTACACCACGGAGCGCCTCCCAGTCATCGCCGAGATGCTCAACATCACCACCGGAATGCTCACCAAACTCCGCTCGACGTCATCAATGGAGGGTTTCATGCAGCGCGACGAAAGGATCCACATGCTCGGCGTGAACTATCGATCGAGCCCGATTGTATTGGACAAGTTTACGCATGCGGAACCAGTAAGTGCATATGGGGTGTTGGAGGAGGGGGTGTTGGTGGCAGGAGATAGGGCACCGGATGCGCCGGAGTTGGCATTCGCGTTGGGTGGGGCGGAGGCAATCAATGACAGTGGGGGGGAGGGGACGAGACTGTTTGACCTGTTTTGCCCGGTCTACCACGTGGTGCTTATGTTCGTCCTGGACGCGGCTTCAACGGTGGACGTTGTCGCGGTACTGAAAAAGTATCCTGCGGGTATCATTCGACTGGTGGTCGTTCTTCCGCAGGGTTCTGAGGTGAGCGGTGGGGCACAGGCGGACGTTGTGGTTGATCGTGGCGGACATGCTTACCGGGCGTACCTGGTGGTAAAGGGAGAGAAGAAGACTGTCGTCGTCAGGCCTGACGGTGTCGTGGGTGCCATAGTGCACGGCGTTGAGGGTCTCGAGCAATACTTTTCCAAGATTTTCGTCTAGGATTGTGACTTTTAGACACAATTCTAGTACATTTTTACAAATAGATTCGGGTTAGACCTACCCTCTGGCTAGATATTAACACTTACTCTGCACACTTGATGAAATACTCTATGTGCATGATAATGATGTAATCTGTCTTAAATATTTCATTTCATATTCTAGTACTTTTTTTAGGTCCTGTCCAGATCGTCAGAAAATTGGACTGGAGTCTCGGTTTGGTTTGGCTAATTAGTCACATGACTCGGGTAGATAAATCCTGATTGATTGATTGATCAGGAATCCTTATCAGCATGCCAGCCACCATGGATGTTGAGGCACAATGTTAAGCGAAATGTCGTCACCGACTCGTTTTGTTGCTCTCAATTATAGTCATTCAAATGGTGTATTACTACAATCTTATCTTCATGTCTACCTCTGAAAGGATCCCCTACCATACATCCATCCTCACAGGCGAAGCCTGGGTCCTCGAGCTGATGAACGGACACCCGGATCACATCAAGACTTCCTTTGGTGTCAGCCACGATAGGGCTGCCAAAGTTCGGTTCAGAACCCAAGGTTCGAACCTGAACCTCTGAACTGAACCTCCAAGTTCAGTTCAGTTCATGTTCAGGT